>QJNU01000242.1:0-27463 GCA_004154915.1 Monosporascus ibericus
CCCCCCCCCCCCCCCCCCAATTATTGACGAGCACCCGCCCCTCATTGAACTCCTGTGACCGCACCAACTCATCTATTTCGACGATGGTGGATTTCTCGCCAGTATAGCCCTGCTCATATGTGGAATATCTTGTGGTATGTGAATCAAACTTAGCAAGGTCGGCCTCGATAAAAACTTGCAGCGTACTATAAATAGGTAGGGCTATGTAGGTATATGGTGTATTTGCCCCTATGCGGCGTGCCCAGCACAAGTACTGGTAGGTAGCGTACTTCCTCCGCTGTGCAATCGATTGCCGAAAGCCAATGACGTCGCCGTGAGGCCTCTCGCAACCAGACAGCCAAAACCTGCACCAAACAGCAAGCGACCCTAAGCGCTCACCTCAACGTACACATGTGACAGTTCTTTCCGAGACACGGCCAACAGCATCGTGGCTTGTTTAATTTGAGGGTACTCTAGGGAATCCATCCTGCCGGTACGCGCTAGAGGTACCAATCATTGTTCTGGCAACCCTTGCATCTACCCTTTTCCTTAAGCGCCGTACCCTCAACACTAATTCCTGAAAGTCACGACTCGTCTACCACATTCAAATAGCGACATCTACCTTGCCTCTTATACCTTCCACGAGGGAAGAGGAAAAGTTAAGGATACGTATTCTGGTGGTCCTCGTTTGGCATTGACCGTGCAACAAAATGGCGTCCGGACACAATGTAGGTCGAAGCGCATCTGTTGCGCACTTTCACGCTGTCTCGACCTACTCTAAGGATGTTGTTGCTGATCGTCCGCCCCCGCTAACAGGACCCCAAGCTACTGTACGCCATCGAAGGCGTTTCTGCATATCAGCTCGCCCATGGCAAAGAGGAATCCCTTACGCCTGCCGGGCCCCAGACGTTGTCGTTGCTGATGGTACCTACCTCATCGCCTTTCGCCGAGCCTCCGCCGTACGAAGCCATCGACAGCGCAGAGGCTCCTCGGGAGGACTTCTATCTCCATCTCCACCTGCCTCCCGAGCTAGACATTCCTCTTCCCGCAACCACGCAAATCTACCACCAACCACCGAGGAGCTATCTCATCCCACGCTGGGACCTCGGCCCGGACAGCGGCGCTTTTACACGACTAGAATTCCCGCCGGTCGGAAGTCGAAGGGGTCTGCAAGAAGATGTGGATACCTTTGAGACCATCCTAGCACAATGCACCGCTTTCCTCGAAAGGGCGCCACCGCCCAGAATCGCAGACAAAGAGAAGTCGTCGGCGGCTTCTTCTACAAAGTCATCATCCACCATGGAGAAATCCAAAGCTCCTGCCGAAGAGCAACTTCCTGCGTACAATCCGGCTGATTACAAGCCCGGACAAGCTTACGTCCAAGGTAGCCATAGCGTGCCCCAAGGTGGCCAGATCGTACTAGTCGATGAAGAAGATGGGCGCATCTTAGGAGAGCTCGGAGACAGTTTCGAAGTCGCTGATTCCGGCGTAAGACCAGGTTCTAAAGGTGCGAAATACAAAAAAGACCCTCCCCTACCGGTGCCCTATCGTTTCCGGACTAATAACGCGGTAGACCCTGTCGAGATCACCCTTCCGGCTGAAGGCGAATCAAACAAGGTCGAGGTCATTCCCGCATCTCCTGAAGCCCTAGAAATCGAGCTACATCCTGCTTATCAGAAGTCCTTCCTGGTATCCAAGGCAACATACGCCTCGCGACTGCTCATAACCGGTTCCCAGGTCGTGGCGAATACGATGCAGAGCGGGTCGAACACCTTCGTGAAGAACGTCAAGCCTGTCAACAAGCCAGTGACCTTCAAGCCTGCAACCCACGAGCGAGCTCGCAAAATCGGCAAGTTTTCGGGCGACGTAGCCGGGCTGTCGGCAAAGACCGTCGGCCAGGTAACCAAGGTGGCCCAGAACGTGGGAGCTACAATTGCCGGAAGGGGCAACAAAGACAGAGCCGGTCGCAAGGGCTACGGGCCGGACGGGCAGCCTCTCGAGAACTACAAGCCTGGCTTGCTTAACAGGAGTATGATGGCATTCAGTACGGTCAGCGACGGGATCGAGCACGCCGCCCGCAACCTGATGACTTCGGCCGCAACAACGGCCAACACCATGGTCACGCATAGATGGGGCGATGAAGCTGGAGAGCTGTCAAAGCATCTGAGCGGCGGCGTCAAGAATGTCGGCCTCGTGTACATCGACGTCACCGGCGTCTCCAGAAGGGCTGTCATCAAGGCCGTCGGGAAGGGTATGGTGATCGGCAAGGTCAAAGGCGGGGGCGAAATCGTCGTCGGCGATGATACGTCGAGCGCTCAGGCGCACCCCGCGAGAGGCGCCAACAACAACTCCAGAGCCAATTCGTTCAGAGATACGGCGAGCGTTAACGGCCCGTCCACAACGGAAGCGAAGAGGTAGTCATCTTCGCCGGAGCTCAAAGGAATGGAAGCGAGACGACGGCGGGGGTCACGGGGAAATGAATGGTACGAAAACTCGATGTTTGAGCGAACCGGAGCGATCGGTCATTGAGTGGGCCGTTATCCAGTCGCTACGGGCGATGCCTCTGATCTTACATCCGCTGCTCGCGCACCGTAGACTATAGCAACACATCCTCTAATGCCTTGTTTTCACGAATCCTTCATATGCCAGCGGTTGAGGTCCATTTAGTATACGCACCTGCACAGCCAGCCGAAATGCGATGCGACGCGACGTCTATTCCAGGCAGGGGCACGTGATATATAGTTGCATTTAACGCGGTTCGTAGATGACGGCGCCACGGACTAGAGTTCGAATAAACGCATATCGAACATACAGTTGCATGCGTGCATGGGCTTCGTCATGACTTCCATACCCGGTCGGTGCATATGCAATGCAGTTGCATCAGTCCATGGTTATGGGCCTCTAAGGATCTCCAGGTCATCTACAAATCTTGACGAGTTGTGACGGCACATCCTTAGCGCGTATCTTGTGCCAAGTGTCGAACTGCTGTACCCCGTACGCGTCCGCGTTTCCCATGATTAGGAGAAGCGCAACCAGGCTCTGGGGAGAGCACGAATCAGTACCGTCACCTCGATGTGTCGCTTTGAATGCATAGGTGCTCTCATCCTACTCCTCCAAGATATCGGCGATAAGCTCTCATCCAAACGATCGCCACCTATTCTACACGGGTAACTAACCATTACAACCAACCCGAGATTGATCGAAAGTATGGATGTAGCTGATGGGACACTCCCAGATCGTCATCCTCAAAATGCTCCATGAAATCCTGCTATCGCTGTCAGGACACCCGTCGCCCCTGTTGAGGAATGACTTCTCTGAGTCTAAGGCCCAGGCAGTTCTCTCGCCGCCGGAGAGGGAGCTACTGAGGACCGCTAGGCACATAAGCGACCTGCACTGCAAGCTTATAAGCCGCACCACGCAGATCAGCGCTTCTCACACTTCTGTCGTCTGTCGCGCAGTGTCGACGGCTACCAAGTCTGACCACCTCGCGGCCTTCCAAAGGAAGATCCTAGAGGTCGAAGGCAGTATTCTCCGGAAAGATGCCGCGCTTGTCGGCGCATATGACATTGTGCCCCTGACTGCTGTCATGGGCGAGTTCTCGGGCTGGACCCGACGACTAGAGTGGCTCTGGGAGCTGGCGCAGTTCATGCTCAGCGACGAGAAGGCGCCGCCGTGCCGGGCAGCTGACCTCATCAACAAGCTGCGGAACGAGCTCCAAACAGGCTACGCCGACATTGAACAAACGGCGCTGAGTCTTGTCAGAGCCGCCGAGGCCGCATGGCTGAAGCAAATATCAGCTTGGGTCTTGTATGGACGGATACCCGTCTTCGGCGGAAACGACTTCTTTATCCGAGAAGACGAAAGCGACGAACAGGTAAGCCTTCTTGCCCCTGGGTTTACTCACAGCGTATTGATTATTCTTGCGTGTCGCTTCTAGGGCTATTCGATCAACTATGATCTACTGCCTTCATATGTAACCCCTTATACCGCAAACTCGATGTTATTCATCGGTACCTCATTGAACCGCGTACGAGCCAGGAGCAGCGTGGTTCCCGGGGACAGCGATCTTAGACACCTGTCATCCCAGTTACGGGAATTGTCGAATCTCACCTTTCCACTCAGCGGCCCGATGCTCTCGAGGGCCATCACGTCGATTCGGCTGACCTTGTCGCGAACCACACTACAGAAGCTACTACCGCTGACCAGGGTCCTCGAAATACTACAACTCCTACGAGATTTCTTCTTAATCGGGCGCGGTGAGTTTGCAATGGCCCTTACCCAGCAGGCTGATGAGAAGGTCCGCAGCCGCTGGAGGCGAGCCGACAACCTTGCCTACGAGAAGCGTGACGGTTTCGGCACAATCGTCGTGAAAGAGGGCGAAGTCGCCGCCGCGCTAAACAGAACTTGGGCTGTGCTGGGCGCGATGCAGGGTGAACACGCAGAAGAGGACGAAGAACTTGAACTCGCGAGAGATTTGCTCCGCCTAAACCTTCCAAAGACAAAGACCTCCAGCCCGACGAAGGCCAAGGTAGATGCAGGCCGACGCGTCTCCGACAAGATCGTGGCGACGCCTTTCCGTAACCTCTTATTCTCCGTGCCCGTCATCCTCACACTACAGATCCCGTCCCCTCTGGATTTATTCCTATCGACTTCTGACCTCGACACCTACACTGCCATCAACTCCTATCTTCTCTCCATCCGCCGTGCTCATCTCCGCCTCACAGACTTGTGGAAGATCACGTCTCTTAGGCGACATCATCCAGCCCCTCCCAGACCACCATACAGCAGCACGAGGGGCGGCATCGCGAAGACCCGCACCCTTCGTGAGCGCTACTCGGCCCGGTCATCGGTAATGCGGAGTCCCTGGAGCACAAGCAGCGCAGCGATATTCTTTCTCGCGGAGACCGAAGCGTACCTTCAAGTCGAGGTAGTCGAGGGTATCTGGGAGCACTTCCATAACTGGGTGATGGGAAGCGACGAGCGCGTCGGTCAGCGCAGCAGCGCGTCGTCTTTGGACGGACCCCAACCACGGACTCGTAG
This sequence comes from Monosporascus ibericus, assembly GCA_004154915.1. Lineage (NCBI taxonomy): Eukaryota > Fungi > Ascomycota > Sordariomycetes > Xylariales > Monosporascus > Monosporascus ibericus. The sequence continues at coordinate 5,020 of QJNU01000242.1, forward strand.
AGAACTCGATGTCGGCAGCCCTGGTCGCGAGACAGCCGAACTACCTCAGCATACTACAGCAAGCCAGCCCGACCATCGTCCGAAGCTTGTAGCGCGGCAGCATGACCCCCAAACGCTTTCCACAGCGCACCGCCTATATCTCCGCGCCCTAACGCAGCGTCTGCTCTTAACTAGGACGTCCTTCACCGACCCTCTCTATGCGTTACTCATCCACATCGACCATCTCGTCGCCCTCATCCACCGGCTGGACGGGATATGGACGTCAATCGACCTCGAGGCAGACGAGGGCGTCGTGGACGCCTTCTCCAATCTCGAGGCTGAGGAGAAGGACGTTCTCGCCTCCCTCCGCGACGTCGAAGCCAAGGTCAAACGCGGCGTCGAAGACGCGACCGGCGCCCTGAGGAGCCTGAGCATGGACTCAGCCTTCTTGGCCGAGCTCGAGGGCGACGGCGACGGGTTCGACGCCGCGGAGGACGAGAGCGCCGAAGCCGGGAGTTACGGGGACGAGGCGGGAATATACAGACCTCGCCGTGTCGGCGGCGTCGATCGCCTGCTAATGAAACTCGATTTTGGAGGATGGTTCGACACTGACGCGGCCGGTTACGATGCGATAGGGGACGGCGTGTTTTGATCTCGCGTCGAGCATAGTCTACGACATGTACTCCAGGGTTTAGGGGCAAGAGTCAGTTAGAGCTCGTCGGACTTGGAAGTTTTGGGCCTGCTCACGCCAGTCAGCCGGGACTACATTACTTGCTAGACCCCTCCCTCCGCAGCGGTAGGCGGGGGGACAAGGCCAGTCCCCAAGTCGACTTCCGAACGAGTCGGGCGATGCCATAAGCGAAGGGGAACGCCGCGGGCCGCGTCTGTAGCCTGCGCGTCCGTCTCTCAGCGTCGGCAAGAGATAGACTGTATCGGTCTGGAAAGTTCTGGACAGGGGAGAATGATAATATACTACATTTTCTGTACGTTTCTAAGTGCCTGATTGCGAGCGAGCGACGATGGTCCGAAGATCCTGGCATACATTGACCTCACGTCGTCGCTATGCCATCAAGCGGATGGGATGTCTCCGAGCTGCTAATGGTGTCGTGGGCTGTGCCCCGTCCAATACCGGGTTCTCCTACGAGAAAGCCATGACTACGCTCGGGTTAAGCCCCGGGATAAGTAGGTGTTCAGGTCTCCCCTCCGATGACGTAGCAGAGCATGCCGTCTCAACCTCAGTCTTAAACCTACTACGCGTCTCCAGACTTCCCGGGAGCGGAGCGGGGATGGGAGGTCAATAGACGATATACCCGTGGCTTCATCGCAATGGACAACATACCCATATCGGGTCTCCGACTTCCCAACAGTTCAGACCAGAGCCCCAAACCCGAAACTACTACGGGTCCCAGCCTCAGCTAGTCGGAGTCGAAGTCTACACTTTACGTACGGGACGTTAAGGGTAGAGCGTAGAGGACGACCCCAAGACCCATGGACATCGGCAAATCTACATATCGACACAGGTCACCGCATTAAATGCCCATTCCTGCTTCGCCCGCGGAATTTTCAATTCATTATAGTTTCGCCGACAACGCTTTGCTCTGTGGGGGCAGCCTTCTCGCACCGCGAAGCCCTCCGGAGTACAGGCGTTATACAAATATAAAATTACAAGTGTCCTCCCCACGCTCGCACAGCCACTTATGCTAGTAAAACGGCATCTACGGCGTATTTGGATGCCGAAACGCGTTCACTCGCCCCTCATCTGAGTGATACCATCCGCCGCGGTCTCGACGACCTGGAAACCGGCAGCGTTGCCAGCGCCCCTGGCAGCGCGTTCGTACGCTTCGTCGCTCCTACGCCACACGTGTCAGCGGGCCGGGAGATGAACCACCACGAGACGCGCGGACCGGGGGGTGAAAGAAAAAAAAAAAAGGAAAAGAGAAAAGAGCAGTCATACCTATCGCACAAGACTTCGAGGTCCTCCTCGCTGAAGATGCGGTCGCCCCCCGAATGCTTGTACACCTCGCCATCCTTCAGGAGCAGGGTGCGCAGCGTCTCCTTGTCGAGCGTCTCGGCGGTATCGAGCTTCTGCCCCATGGTCCTGAAGCCGCCCTTCTTGATGACTAGCTTCTCGAGCCGGCGCTTCGCGTCGGCGCTCAGCAAGAGCTCCTCCTCGACCGTGCCCTTGGTGGCGATGCGGTACACGACGACGGGCCGCGTCTGCCCGATGCGGTGGCACCGGTCCTGGGCCTGCAAGTCCTGCTGCGGGTTCCAATCGCTGATGATGCCCGAGCGAGCGTCGGTTAGTATAGAGGCTTCGGCAGACGGCGGGACGGATCTGCCCGGGTGGGGGATCACACGTACCTATCGAAGAGGATGACGGTATCCGCGCTGGCAAGGTTGATGCCCTGTCCGCCGGCTCTGGTGGATAGCAAGAATATCTTAAAGTCGGGGTCCTCGTTGAAATCTTTGATCTGCTGCCTGCGATGGTCCTGGGCGACGCTGCCGTCGATGCGGCACACGTTCCATTTGCGCAGCCCGGCGCAGTAATCGTGCAGTATGTCCAGCTGCGTCTTGAACTGGGAAAATATCAGGACCTTGTGGCCACGTTCGAACAGGGCCGGCAACAGCCTATCCAGGAGGAGCATCTTCCCAGAGGCGGTAACGATGCTCTCGTCCACGGGAACGCTGTCGTCAAACGCCCATGGGTTGTAGAAGTTGTGTGGACTGTTGCACACCAACCGCAGTTGCATGAGCGGATTCCCGAGCCTCTTGTCGGCAATCTGCTGCTCTGTGCGGCGTTAGCGAAGACGGATGAGACGGTTCCGGGTGACATACTAGCGAGTTCGAGCGTTTCGGCCCGTTCGAGGTCCTCGTCCTCCAAGAGTTCTCCGTCCGTCTCTTCATCCCTAGCGGCCAGCTCCTCGGCTAGTTTGGCCTCGAATGCGTCGTCGTCGAGCTTATCTTCGTCGGAGTCATCCGGGATCTTGTATGAAGGACGACCTTTCCGCGGCCGACCTCGCGCACTCTTGCTAGGAGTGGACTGCCGGCTTGACTTGTTACTTTTGGGTATCGACGTCTCGCTGGTTGGGGACGTCTTCCTCTTCGCGGCGCCTCTCGCCGGCGTCCCGACTTCTCCTACCTTGGCTTTCGATTTCGACCGAAGCCCCCCGTTCTTTCCCATCATCATGATCGAAAACGCGTCCCGGGCAGTAGTTGAGGCCGTGTCCGTTGGGATATTACTGCCTGCTCGGGATGACCGACGGCTCGACTTTCGAGAGCTCTGCGGAGTATTCGTGGCACCCGTTAACCGCTCTACGACTTTGTTCTCCAGATACGATCTCGTGTCGACCTTCTTGTCGCTGATCACGTTATACAGGTCCGTCTGTTCCTTCGTCATCGGCGCGTATAGCACATATTCCCGCTTCTTGGGCAGATAGCTGGCCACGTCTGCCTTGATTCTCCGGAGCAGGAGTGGCTGGAGAACCTTGTGTATCTTCGCGACGAGGTCCTGACTTTCCCTATCCTCGATGAATTGTTCGGTGCCCTCCTCGTCTTGGAGATCGCTGAAATCAAACCAGACTTCGAACGCCTCCCAGTCGAGGAAGGTCTCCGGCATTAGGAAATGCAGGAGGGACCACAGCTCCTTTAGATTATTTTGTAGAGGAGTGCCCGTGATCAAAAGGCGGGTCGCCGACTTGAACTGCTGCAACTCTCGGAAAAGTTTCGCGTCGGCGTTCTTCATCCTGTGGCCCTCGTCCTATAGCCCGTAAACATCCAGCGTCGCGAACGCTGCTCGGGGTCTACTCACAACGACGATGAAGGCCCAGTCGATCTTGGACAAGGCCGAACGATCTCGCAGGACCATTTCGTAGCTCGTACACACAACGGGGAACCTCTCGGTGGGCCGTCCCTTTTGATAGTGCTTCATGACCTGGCTCCGGAAGATACCCCGTCGCTCCTCGGGTGTGCCGTGATATAGCACGAAAGGAATCGAGGGCGTCCACCTCGCGAACTCATCCTGCCAGTTCGACAACGTGCTCAGGGGGGCGATTATGAGGTGAGGCCCGAAGTAGTGCTCCTGTTCTCTGAGCAGAGCGACCAGCGATATGACCTGTATCGTTTTGCCTGCCTCCTCGTCAGCCTCTCTGCCTCCGTATCCCAGCGTCCTCCTCAATGGACCCACCCAGTCCCATCTCGTCTGCTAAAATGCCGCTCAATCCCTGTAAGCAGATTTCGTACATCCAGGTAAGACCTTCTAATTGGTAGTCGCGCATGGTGCCGCCAGTCATGATTTTCGGCTGTCCTTTCAATTCCAGACCGGCGTCGGCCAGGGCCTGGTTATCGAAGTCGCGGCCGACCCTGCCTAGAGCCTTCGTCTTCTGAGTGAGGATGTCGCTGAAGATGCTGCTCTTGCGCAGGAGCTCGTCAAGCTCCTTCGCCTTGCGTGCTCTTTCCTGGGGAGATAACTGGACCTTCTTCCGTCTCTTGCGGGCCTGCGCAAGACGATTCGCCTCGACTCTGGTATTTTCGGCTTTTGCCTTCTTCTCTTCCGTGAGCATCTGCTGCTCGGTGAAGGTAGAAGTGATGCCCATCTCGGCAGCTTCTGCGCTTGCAAGCGATGGTGGGGATGAGGCAGCGCTCGTAGGCAAGCGCGAGGAGGAAGAAGACGATGATGACGAGTTAGACGAAGCGACGGCCATTTCTAATGCCGGAAAAAAGTATCACCAAGGAGCTGGTGTCACAGGAGTTTTGCAAGGAAAAAAGAAACCTCACCCAGTTATAGTTCGAGAAAATACTTATTTACCTTGCGAGTCGAGGCTCGGATCTCGGAGTGGCGGATGGTGATCCCATTTCCACTTAGCGCGTAGGAAGGGCGATCTGCAAGAACGCGACCTGGATGCGAAATCACGCGTAAAGTGGAAAGTGACCCCTTGTCCAAACCGCATCCGGGTTCCATTGCGTCGACTCGGGCAAAGTTGGAGACTCCGTTTCAAGCCACAGCTAATCAGCCACATATTGGCACCAACATTGCATGACAAACCACAGTTATCGCCTGCCAAGTGCTGACTAATCCAACCACTCTTACTTCACCCCCGCCACACTATTTAAACCGCCAACTTTCACCCTTTTCAACATCAACAACAGGCTTCGGAATCGCCAGCGAGCCCTCGGAACTAGATCAGCATGACTTCAGGGCAGAGTTTCTACGAGCTCTACCGCCGTAGCAGGTACATGGGCAATCATCTCTCTTCTCAATGTGCACACCTACGGGAAGTAATAGGAAACCCCGGCTGACGTATATGTTTTCATTGGTATCCAGCGTCGGCGCCGCCTTGACAGACACCCTCGATGATCTGATCACCGCCAATCGTATCGATCCCCAGCTTGCCATGAAGATTCTGGCAAATTTCGATCGCGCGATTACCGAGGTTCTGCAAGAGAAGGTCCGGTCGCGCTTAACGTTCAAGGTGAATATACACCACGCAAATGCATGCCGTGTGCTGTCCTGACAGGTCGCAATTGCACGCTACCCCTATCGACGGATATCTATCACTTCATGATTGCGTCTACGTACCCAGCGTGTGTGCGTGTGCCAAGCTAACATGCGCAATTGCGTTTGTGTAGGGGAGCCTGGATACGTACCGTTTCTGCGACGAGGTCTGGACTTTTCAGCTCAAGAACGTCACCTTCAAGATGGAGAACGGCGGACAGATTGTCAGCGCCGACAAGGTCAAGATCGTAGCTTGCACCGCCAAGCCGCAGGGCAGCGGCCCTTGAGGTGTTTGACGAGACACAAATACTTATATCCGAGTTGCGGCATCGCCTTCCCCCAACGGCGTGTTTTTTTTTTCTTCTGAACCGCACGGTTTTCTTTGACCGGGGTCCGCAGCCTGCCACGAACCAGACAGGGTTAGGTGCGCGTTGGACTCTCCGATTATAATTTTGGCACAGGCATGGAGTTGGCTCGGGGGAAATCGTTGGTGATTTGCATGGACTGGCGTTTATGGGGAAACAGACCATCTAGGTATTGTGGTTCGGTGGAAAGTTATCTCCGGGGGTTCTCCGATCGCGGGCTTGGATTGAGATCGATACCATAGAGGCCGGCATTCTATTAGATACCCTAGGTATCGAAAATGGGAATCTTCCACCATTGGTTCGCGTTGACATCTACGAACTAATCCTACAGATGCTACCACGCCGTCCCTCCCAAGGGAGTATCGCTTTTTATAAGGAGCCATATGGTGCAGTTCAGGGGTATTTCGAGAAATGTAACATAGTAAACTTTGTTGTTCGGCGTCCTTAAACTGCATAGCCGTAGTAGGACTTAATACGGTCCGTCTATGCAGAGTTCTCGGCCCGGCGTATGCAGTAAACACTGCCAGCCTGTAGGAGCACGGCTGGGCCGCCTTGGGTACCACACTACCGGTAACCAATAGCCGAGCAGCAGACGTAGATGTGAGTGCGACCTCGGTACGGAACCATGATTACTCCCTTCGCTTCTCCCGGCTAAACTGGATAACGACATCGCACAGTCAGCACTGCCCGTGGTAGGCCCTTGCGTTTCGAGACCACTCGGTTTTCGGGGCAATTACTACACGGCGAAGAAGACAGACGTCATCGCCTCCCCGCTGACCCGTCGTATATTCATATATATTCACAGGACGGCTTTTGTGGTCCTTAAAGTGCGTGGACCTGCCAGGACATCGCATTCCTCGTCACAAGGTGTCAGCACCGCGGCGTCGAGGGCGGATAGATGATGTTCAACGAAATTACTATCAACTATAAAATGCTGCGGTATCGATACGTTTCAGTGACCCAACCCATCCGCGGATTCTTCTGGGAGTATGCGGCCTCCGCGTACACGCCGGAACGGCAACGCAGCGCCGAGTATTCTCGGACAGCAAGAGATCCTCGCCGACCCGACCTAATCCCGATCTAGTCTCCCCGGACCAGTCCAAGCCCGACGACCGATCCGCCGGGGGTCCCCCTCAGTACCGATTCCGCATCCACCTCCAGGTCGCCCACGAGGCGACGACCGGGCGGGAGGAACGCTATTCCCCGGCCTTCTTGGGGGCGATGGGGCGGCTCTCGGGGACGTAGTCGAAGGTGCCGGCCATGTTGAGCAGCCAGACCTTGCCAGGGTGGTCGGGCTCGCGACCGCCCCAGAGGAAGCTGGAGGGGAAGCCGATGTCGAAGGGGGTGGCGTCCTCGATCTCGCGGACGTCGTCGTCGGAGAGCGCGAGCGTCAGCGCCTCGACGTTGGCGCGCAGGTGCTCGACGCTGCGGCCGCCCACGATGGGGAACACGTAGGGGGCCTTGTGCATGACGTAGGCCTGGGCCACGCTCGTAATGAGGGTGTTCTTGCGCCTCGCGACGGCCTCCAGCGCCCGGCTGACCCGCACCTCGGCCTCGGTCGGCTCCGCCGACCGCCCCGCCTCCACGTTGCGCCGCTGCTCCTCCGTCTTGAACTTGCCGCCGCCGAGCGCGCCCCACGGCGCCAGCGCCATGCCCTCGGCCCGCGCCATCGGGATGATCTCGCGCTCGAAGTCGCGCGCCGCCGCCGACCACCGGCCCTGGTACACCGCGAACGTCCGCATCCCGTGGTTGCGGGCATACTCGTTCGCCTTGCTGACGACCCAGGCGGGCGTATCGCTAACCCCGAGATAGAGCACCTTTCCGGAGACGACCAGATTATTAAGAGACTGCATCAGCTCTGGGATGGACGTCGAGAAGTCCCACCAATGAACGTATAGCTGTACGATCGTTGTCAGCAGGGCCGTCTCCGAGGATGTGGTAGGAGAGGGGGTCAGTCAGCCAATGCGACGGAGTTTTCTTTCTTCCCGTACCAGGTCGATGTAGTCAGTCTGCAGCTTCTTCAGGCTGGCGTTGACCGAGGTGTGCAGGCTCTTGGCGCCGTTGCCGGTGAAGTTGGCCATGATCTCGGCGTCGCCGCGGCCGGCGCGGAAGTTGGTGGTGAACTTGGTGGCGATGACCATCTGGTCGCGGTTGCCGCGCTTCCTCATCCACTCGCCGATCCAGGTCTCGGACTCCTCGGCCTGGTAGTTGTTGGACGTGTCGATGAAGTTGCCGCCCTGGCCGTAGTAGAAGTCGAGGATGCTCTCCGTCGTCTTCTGGTCGCAGGCGCCCATGTAGTCCTTCCACGCCTCGCCGAAGTTCATCCCGCCCAGGCAGAGCGGGCTCACCCGCAGCGAGGCCGTCGGGGACAGGATGCGGTAGCGAGCCAGCGGGCTCTTGGGCGGTGGGGGGGATCCAAAGATCGACATCGTTTGAACGGAGAGCTGTTGGGGGATGGAGTACGGGTGTAATCGAGGTGTGAGAGCGTACAGGCTGGCACTGTATCCAAGTAGGCTATGATTCAATGGGGTGCTGCCTGTTAAATATGAGATGCGGATGAGCTTCACGACTTTGTCCACGGCGGGAGGAGGTGCAATCTTATATACTTGTGCATTGCAACTTACCGTCCAAGACTACACAGGAAAATCATGGGGCTACGTGTATGTCCGGCATACAGTTCCCTAAGGCTAGTCCTAACGCCGATAACCGATAATAAACCCCGACATATTACATATCAAGATGATGTAGGCACACATCATCGAGGGCCTCTTTTGTTACGTGTCGCCGAAATCTGCCGCGAGCATCTGTTGGGAAAAGTCCAGTTGCAGCCGGTGATCGTTTACTACCACGGAAGTGATGACGCTGGACACCAGAACCGTAAAAGCAGCACAGTGTAAAAAGACAAGACGAAATGCCTGATCACAGTCGTTGTTTCGATCACGTCGCCTTGACGGAACTCGCGGAGCACAGCTTATACTCAACTAGTAGCCAACTAGTTGAATACGTCTCCATCTATCTCCGCATTAACTACGCCACCCGCTTTCAAAACTCCTTCCATTAAGTCCGTCCCACGGAATCTTCGGGAAGTAGAGTAGCCAATTTTGCAGCGATCCGCTGTCAAATCAAGGTGGTCCCGTAGGGGAGGGGTACCGGCACCAGTGGACGCTAGAGCGGGCCGGCATCGTCACCAACCATTCCCTCTTAGGGCCTCAGCTCAAGTCGATTTATCGAGGTGGCCACGAGGACATGAGGGGGAAGAAAAAAATACATGCAATCCCACGTAGACGCACCGCAGGCACCTAGGCATCGCCAGGGGCAGCCGTCGGAACTCGGAATCTATGTTGTCCAGACGTCGGCAGACTAGGTACCAAACAGGTGATAAAATATACGATGAACGTCTTATTACAAACCATATAGAGCTATATATATTAAGGGGCCGACGTGATGGTGGCCGGTGCCGAACCGGGCGCGCTGGGCGCAAGTCCATTTTTCTACGTCTTTCCCGGCCTCCCACCCACATTTGCTAAACCAACGCCCCGCGGTCTCGTAAAGTATCATACCTTGCACCCCGGACGCGTGTACGTTGAGTACGCATATGTACATGTCTATGATTCCCTTCTTTCATATGGCATATGCACATGACAGACGATAAGACTGCCTGCCCGCCTGCTCAGCCTCTACAATACTGGGAGCGACGAAATTCGACCGGCTTCACCTCGGCTGCCCCGCCCAAACCGGGCTAAACTAGAAACCCCGATAAGATCCGTAGCCTTGCTGGTTGTAACCGCCGCCGCCGCCGTAGGAATTGTGGTACCCTCCTCCATAGGGGAGCGTCGGTTGCTGGCTGATGGGCGCGGCGTTGGACATGAGGCTGTCTCGGTCCCTGTACGGCGCCATCGGCCTGCCGAACGACGAGTTGTTCATAGCCGAGTACGGGTTCGCGGGCTCGGGGGAGCTGTCGCGCGAGGACGGCTGCTTCGCGTCGTAGTACGCGGTGTTGGCCATGGAGAAGGTGGTGCCGTTGGCCTTTTCGTGCTCCATCATGAGAAGGGAGTTGCGAGCATCTAGTGGCGTGAGGGTGTCTGCTTCGCGCTTCAACCTCTCTGTCATAAGGGGAAAAAAAAAAGGCATGTTAGACAATGTCACTACCACGGAAATGGGGGGATCCCGACTTACCCATCTCCTTACGCCGCTGTCGGTGCGGGTTCATCTTGCAGCACGCGTTGATGCCGTTCCAGGCGATGAGGATGGCGAGGATGCCGGTCAGGGCCGACTGGATGGAAATGAGCACGACGCCAGTGACCGTCTGCGTGGTCTCGGCGATGTGGAACTCCTCGACGAAGAAGAGGACGCAGACGACGGACAGGAACCGCACGACCTGGATCGCGATGTTGATCACGTTGCCGGACCTGCGCTCGAAGGGCCTGGACCAGAGTAGGAGAACCAGCATGAGGCCCTCGACGGTCAGCATCGCAATCGTCTGTATCATGCCGTGACCATCCGTCGCGGCGAGGACGGTGCCCTTGGCGAACATGTAGGCGATGAGCGGCACGAAGATCCACCAATAATTTCTCCTGTAGCTTTCGTAGAAGAGGCTGTACTTCATCCAGGTCTTCTTGTCGTCGTATAGGCCGCTGGCGTCGCCCTCCATCTCCTTGAGCTTATGGACTACTCTCCAGATTTTCCACGAGAAGAAGACGAGAATTCCGGTGAACAGCACGAGCGTGACACCTGCCAGGAGCTGCGCCCCCCAGGAGTCGCCGCAAGTGAACTGGTACACGCAATACAGGACCCAGATGCCGTAGAGCATCAGGATCAACGAGGTGATGGTTCGGGCGATGGAACCCCAGTAGTGCTTGCGGAAGCCGGAAAGGGACTGAGGAAAGTTGCCGAAAAGCGCCCAGGCTTCGAGAATGACCTTGACGAGAAGCATGATGACGATAATCGACCCAATAATGGTAGCGGTGACAAGCAGGACCGTCATGAAGGTGTTCGAATCCGGGACGGAGAGCTGTTCCGCATATGCCTCGATGCCGGAAACCGCGGTCTCGATCGTGGACTCGATACCCGCCGATTCCTGCCCGTCAGCGGGCGCCGCCGTATCGATTTCGGTCTCAATCTGCCGTCTAGCAAGCTCGGCAAAGCTCACCAAAGCACGCTTGACAGGGGAGCTGTTGGGGGTCGCCGTGGATCCGTCGGGGAACACAAGGGTGGCATTATCGAGGAATTGTACGCTGTCCCGGGTCAAGTTGCCCCCGGTCGCTGCTCGGAAGTTGTCGATCGATACCTGCATCCCTCGCCATGGAAACAGGCCGGTCGAGAAGCCGAAGTTCTTCGCAAAGCTCCGATAAACCGGGGGATGGTTTACCGACATCATGCCGTTCATCGCGAAGCCCTGGAAAACGCCCACCATCTCGGTAAAGCTCGGGCTCGCCACGCCCCCTCCTCCGCCGCCGGCCCCGCCCAAGGCAGCGCCCAAGGCCGAGAGACCGGTGGCCGCGAATGCGGCTCCAGCTATGCCGGCTACGACGTACGAAACGGCGGGGATATCGGCCGTCTTTCCGTTGGTGACTTCCGCTTTGACGCAGCCAACATCTCTCCCATCCTCTAGGGCCTGAAGCCGCAGAGTCGCCTGTGCGGCGATGTCGGGCACCTGAAAAGCGATGCTCGGGATGCTGTCGGCATATTCTGCGGAGATTGCCTGGCTGCCACGCGCGGCAAAGGATCCCGACGGAGCTATGGAGCTGTTAGCGGCTGGGATTGAGGGATTCGTGGATAGACTCACCTGGACATAGCTCATCCACGTAAGTATCGGCTTCACATGGATTGAAGCTATTCGCATAAACCTCCATCCCGTACGCCTTGACGACGAGAGTTGCCGTGACGTTCTGGACCGTTTTACTCGTCCCCGCGACATCGAAGGTAATTAGTTTCGCATCGTTATCGTAGGACATGTTGACTTTCTGAACCATAATCGACTTATCGGAATCGCAATTCGAGAACCCGTCCGTGACGAGGACCTGATCCCCCAGGGCTCCGGATACGACCGCCGTGGCGCATATGGCCGCCCGCCTTATCGTCCACCTCACCATCTCGTAATAGACTCGTTCGATATGTGCAGAAAAAGGGAAAAATCCGACTCCGCCTGCAAATGGACGGTTTTCGACCCGGCCTTCCGAGTGCTAGAAATCAATCGCTGAGATGCTCGGGGTATCGTTATCTGCTGATGCTGCTGTACAAAATCTATAAATGTTGTTGATACGCAATTTTACTCCAAGAAATGATGGCTCGACGGATGGTTCTCCTCCGGGATTTTTCTCGCGACGACGGGGTTCGTGGTAGATATTCGTTCTGGGGTTAGGGAGAGGACAGAGAACTCGTAATGAACAAAAGAACACGAGGACAAAGGAGGAGTTGATAAGGAGACAAAAGACAAAAACCGGTGGTTCAAAGGTGGCCGAGGATCAACCTGGAACGAATTGAAAGGGCAACAAGTTGCCGTTGAGCGGGGAGTCGTGAAAGACGACGTTTTGGTATATTGGTGATAATGTCCGTGGAAGGAGAGATCAAAGGTCGGCCCCTAGAGAGCGACGAGAACCTCGACGATATAGGTCACTACGGTGTGTCGGATGACGCCGCATAGATGAAACGAGAAGAGAGCCTAAGAAGCCCTCTAGGGTGTAAACGAGTGTGGGTTGGCAACAAAGGCTGGTTAGAGATGGGAAGAGCGAGGAGAGAGTGTGTGAGGTCAAAGCAAACGGTTGGTGAAGAGGCAACGACGAGAACCAGCGACCCGTTCCAGTCGTGTGAGAGATGGAGCTCGAGCCGCCCCATGCCATGGCTAGATTTCACACGGCCTCCCCCCTTGCCATCATCGAAGTCGAATAAAATGACAAGCCCGCATCTCCCGACAGTGAAGTTGAACCAAGGACCCTGTTTCGTCTGGGAAGAACCCCTGGCAGCGGCCGCCCCCTGTGGGGACGGCCAAGCTGAAAGGCTCAAGCACCGCGACGCTGGTGGATGAGTGCCGGGGAGGGGCCCTGGCAGATCATTGGCTGCGCGCGCGGGCCAAGCTCTTTGGCGAGTCGCTACCCCGGTTATTTTAGAAACAACCGACCCGGCATTAAATGAGGGAGCCCTCTCAGTCAATATGAATCGGCATGCCCAGGTTGGGTTTAGCCTCGTCGACCCCGGCCGCGATCAAGAAGATAGGGCAGTTATGCGAAGTGAGAGAGAGATGAGAACAATTAAACCGCGGCGTTAGGCTCGCGCACTAGGCAGGACAAAAAATTTGCTACGTAAATAGCCCCGGAACATCCCTCTACGAAATGCCTTTGAAAAAATGGCATTACAGGCTATGTATCTCATAGAACGAGGTTATGTAGCTATATATATGAAGAGGTTTAAGGGGGGCTAATTGTGCAACTAGCTCCGGAGAGAGAATGGCTTCGAGGTGTTCCATCCAAGGACCCGGCCGCTGCAAGCCATGACGCCAAGTGGGGCATTAAGGAGGCGTATTATGAGCAGATCTTCAGCCACGATGACAACGGAAGCTAAAGATAAAAAGGCAATTTCGTCCATAGATGGTGGCGGGAGGCATTTACCTCGTCAAAGTTTGATGGTTACGTACTGATAATATGCGCAGGAAATCCTGAAAAACAGGGAAAGAAGGGGGGCAAAAGGAGGGAAGAAGGAAGAGGGAGGAGGGAAGCAATCCCTAATCCGACTCGCAAGCGTAAACCCCTTGTGGCATTAGCCCCGCCATTCGAATTGTACACGTAATCAGTCTGCAATCCTGACCTGAGTCCGTGAAACAACGAGGCTCGTCTGAACTAACGCCGTCGTCCGAGACCAACTGTCTTACTGTTCGTAAAGCCGGCGAGAACAGTAGTGCAACTAATCAGCGGGCGAACGAGGATGGCGGCGGGAAGCGCTCGTCGATCTTCTCGTGTCCGTCGGCCAAGCCAAGCTCTCGTCCATCGTATGTATCCGATAGCCTAGTGACACGGCGACGGAGGAACAGAGTTTGCAGATCTTCTCTGAAAGCCGGCATTGCCTCCGTGATCGAAGACCGCGCTGTTGATCGTCGGCAGCAAGAATCCGAAAATACAAAGAACAAACCTTACGCATCGCATGTGGTGGCCCTGACCGGGGGATATGTAGTTTTTCGCATTATGCCTGCCCGCCGAGGCCGGTAAGCAACCAGAAGCAACCAGAATTCAGGAAACCGTTCGAGAGCACATCGATTGCTCCTCGTCTTTTTCTAAGAGGCGTATAAGACTCGTATATATACCTTTCCATCGGACAACGCATGAGGAGGCAGGGAGACGTCGTGGCGGGGGCCAACCAATCGGTAAGTTAATGGCAGAGCGTTGTTCGAAATTGATGATGCCATGCGTATCCGGTTACCAGGGTTGTGTGAGCTGCTTGTGCCGTCATCAGACGACAGACGAGACGGTCGCTAGAAATTCACGCGTTCCAGAGCAACTTCCTACGTAACTAGAGATACCTGGCTATGACAAGGGGGTCTCGGGGGGCTGTCTCAACATGAAACGTGAACGCCCCGTTCTCCAGCGCCCAGTCGAAACACAGGATCAACCTACGAGAAACAAGCGCACGGAAATACAGCTTTGATCTGAGATTGAAATCTGGCGTCTTCCCCCGCTGGATTGCTTCTAACGAGGTTTTATTGGAAAGCCGTAAAGAGAAAGTAAACCAACCCCCCCCCCTCCAGTTGGTTATGCTCCTGCTCATTCATACGCCCGCATTCAAAAATAAAATAAAAATAAAAATAAAAAATAAAAAATAAAAAATAAAAATAATAGAGATTTCCCTCATTCACCGTCATCCCACCATTTGTCGTGCAAAGGAAAGACAATTTGTCATCAGGAGAGCATGATCACCTATATCGTGGAAAAGGCAAGGTCGTAAATCGCAGTTGGCTTAACACGAGTGAGATGCATCAAAACGACAAGGCAACCAGTCACCTAAAGGAAATGAATCAAGAACGAAGAAATATACTGTACAAGTCCGCCCCAAAAACGCCCATCGGGATATCATGTATCGAAAGACTTAAAGTGGCCAATAGTAAGAAAAGCAATGGTAGCGCCGTGTTAGACACGGTTCTGCTCTTGCCTTAGATAGAAAGGGCGAAAGCGTGTGGAGGGTACCAGGGATATCGTAACCAGAGCACGAATCAGAAAGAACAGCTCGCTTGTTTACGGGTTATAGTAGCCGGTGTGGCCTTGGTGTGATGAATGGCCGTAAGGTGATACCGACCCCTGGTTACTGTATCGTTCCATGGGCCGCTGCTGCAGCGACGAGTCCGCGAAGCCGCCGTAAGCCATCGGCCCCGACGGGTCTTGGATACCAAGGGGGTCGAAAGGCGGGAATGGCTCGGGCCCTTGGGTGTGGAAGTTGCCTTGGTTTGGCAGGTTCATGTACGGACCGACCGCCTGGCCGTAGGGGCCGGTGGTGACGGGTATATGCTGGTAGTGCGACTGCGGATTCGTCCCGGTCGTCGCCTGCGGCATCATCAGACCGTTGCCTTGATGGGACGGCACCTCCGCGAAATGTGGGGTCTGCGGTGTATAATACGACGCCTGTAGCGGCGCCCGGGGTATGTTGGTAAAACCAAACGTCGCTTCATCGTGATAGGCCAAGGGACTCGCATTAGATGACGAACGCGCGCCCCCGGGGCTAGCCAATAGGGGGGGTTCCTGCTTGATAACCGACACCGGAGGCGGACCGAAGGGGCGCGGCGGGGGGTCTTGCACGGGGCTGATGACCGTATCGGCCTCCAACTCTCGCGCAGCAACCAGCTTCAAGACCGGGAGGCTGATGTGCTCCATGTGCTTCGCCAGGTGGACCGTGAGCTTCTTCCACGTCGGGAAAGTCTTGTCACAGAACCGGCAAGGCTCGTCCTGAGGCTTCCGGTCCGTCTCCACGTGGCACTGCTCGACCCTCTGCCAGGTCTGGTCGCCGCCGCCTGCCTTCTTTATCGCCGCCTTGGTCTTGACCTTGGGCTCCGTGAACTTGTGCTCGCGGACGAGGTGTTGTAGGAAGTTGTCCCGCCTGTAGCATGTGTGCCGACAATCCTCGACATCGCACGTCCACCACTCGAGGTGTCTGTGACCCTCGTTTTCGTGGCGGACCCAGTCCGCTTTGCGCTTGAACATCTTAGGTTCTTTGCAGCGGTCCCACGTGCAGGTGAAGGGCTGGACATCCTCGTGCACGTGTTTCGTCCAGTCGGATGGCTTGTGGAACTTCTTGTTGCTGAAGCAGAGCTGACATTCAAACTCCGCTGGGAGAGTCATGGTCGGCGGCATGGGAATGCCCTGCGGAAAGCTCTCCGAACTGATCCCGCCGTCAAGAGGTGAGGTGTCGCCGTCGGAGGAATCCGGCCGCGCCGACAGCGGATCGACCCCCCGAGCGTCTCCTCGATTGTCTAGAGGGACGGCCGATCCTCCGGAAGCGATGCACATGGCGCCGCTAGGGCATTTCCGCTGGCTGACCTGACCCAGGTGTTTGACCTTGGCAGCGCACAGGTGCTTGTAGCGAGCGAGCTGCTGATATGCTATGCGTTCCACGAGGTAGGTGTTGGGGTTTGCTTGTCCGTCTATGCTGGCGAGGCGCGGGTTGAGTCGCAAGATGTGCTGCTTGAAGCCCTCGGCATTCGGGGTGATGTCTTCCAACTTGCCTGCGTCTAGTTTCACGTCTGCATCGTCCAGGACGTCATCGTCCTCATCCTCATCTTCATCCTCATCTACCGCGGGCCGGGACTTCGCAAGTAGAGCTACCGGCGGCCCACCTTGCCTCTTTAACATGCCGACGAGGTTTGGATGCGTCGATCCCTCCGCGCCGCCCCTACTCGAGACCTCGGTCTTGCTCCTCGACCGCCTAATTGTATTCTTCACCGGGGGCACCTTCAGACTGCCGCTGAAGGAACTAAAGGGACTCTTAGGAGAGGTGACCGGCGTCGCGCTAATCGAACCGGTCCGGGCATGTGTCGTTCCGACGGCGGCAGCACCCCTTGCCATCTCGACGAGGGCATTACCCAAGCTGGGCGTCGGTTTCCTGTTTCCGCCGAGGCCCCAACTCGTCGTGCGAGATGGCGAGGCCAGGCTATCTCTGGACTCCCGCCTGCCTTCCTCGGCCTGCAGATCCTCGGGCGGGAGGTCGCTCGCACCGCTCCCTCTCCGCTTACGCGAATTGCCCATGCTGGGTAACCTTATTAACTTTTCAGCCCTCTCCCGAATGCTAGGGCGGCGGGAGTGGGCGCCAATGGATAGCTTCTTGAGAAAATTGCCGCTGACCACTCCGCGCTCGTCCATGACGCTGGGCAGGCTCCGTCTGCGCGTTCCCCACGTGGCCGTCCGTGATACAATGGATGCGGTATCGTGGTGCTGTTGCATGAACCGTTGGATGGCGGCCTGTGAAGTTTCCGGCTGGCGGCGGTCCGTCTGAATGCTATGTATTGCGGGCGCATCCTCCCACGTTCGTAGTTGGCGCATGATCGTAAAGTCTGTTTCAGTAACGGGGCCGCCCGGACCGTCCGTTTGAAAATAGGATTGGCCTGGCTGGTGACGGTTCTCGGTCGCATTCCCCAAAGGTATCTCGCGTTCCGGTATGTTGTCCTCGTTAGCATATGGGGTGCTGCTAGTCTCACTGCACAAGGCGGCATTGCCGCTCGGCGAAAGATCATCCTGATCACCACCTGGATCGTTCGACCCGGAGACCCAATTGAATATTTCCTGGTTTTTCTCGTCGATCTCACGACGAGCAGCTTGCTGGTTAGGGCTTATTACCTCGTTAGGTGGACGGTCCCCGGGTGCCAGTCCGCGAGGCCCCGCCGTCCAATCCGGGTTAGAGAAGCCCTGCGCATCCCTCGGCGCGCCTGATGAGGTGCCATAAGCTAGCTCGGTAGCCGAGTCGTCCGCTAGGCTGTGCGGCCCACGCACGGTCTTGGGGCTCTCGGCCGTCAAAGGCAAATGCCTTTCGACTCCTTGAACGGGCTGCTCTCCATCCCTACCGTAGATGGACACGGTCACGCGAGGACTCTGATCGGCCATCGCAGCAGGGACAGGGGCCGGACTGTCAGTGCTGGATCTCGACCAACCGCTGCCGTTGGTGTCCGGGGTCAGCTGCGGCGAAGACTGTTCAGAATCGGCGGGGTTAATGGACGGTCCGGGCGGCTTCGTCAGACCCCGGGTCGCGACGACAACCTGCGATTTAGGAGGGGCCTGCGTCTTCTCTCTAGGCGAGGACGTCGTGTGGATAGACGGCGACTTGCGAGGACTTATGGGGTAACCCAGGTTCCGGGTAGCATTGCCTTCTGCGGGCGACTCATGTGCTACGGATTGCCGTGGGTAGTCGATATCCAAGAAGAGCTCATCAAGGAAGGCCGGGGTGCCGGTCTCGACGTCGTTGAAGTTGGCTCCGAAGAACGGATCGTCGGTGAGCTCGCTACTGTAGTCGCTTGGCTGGTAAGACACGGACTCGGCCGGAGTATATGAATTCGCGTCAGGGGAAGCGGTGCTGCTCCGGACCTGCGAAGAATACGCCGATAAGAGGTTGGAGTCCACGGGGGTTATATGACGGCCCTGGTTGTAGTTGTTCTGGGAGCCGACAAGGTGGGGCGTCCGACCTTGAGGATGATCCCCGAGGTCATGAAGTGACTTGGGCGAGACTGTATATGTTGAAGACATGGCTGGGGTATTAGGGGGAGGGGGAGGCGCAGGTGAGCGGAGGCTAGTATATATCGATGCGATGGCACTCGGGCCAGCACAGCTCCAAGCGAGTGTCGTCAGAGGGAGCTCATGTTCCTGACATCAGAGGAAGAGAGAGCACGGCAAGCGGGGAACGGAGATCAGAGCCGAAGCCTCGCGGGTTGCTGGCTGTCGCAGATACCAACTATGTAAGATGAGGGGCTCTGAGATTCCGCGCTATTGACGTGTGTTGCGCGAAAGCGAATACGACTCAGTACATCAAGAGGCTCGTGCCTAAATGACGGAAAGATGCTGTGTGGATGTTGTTGGAACGGCAGACAGAGAGCATCAGATCTTGCTGTCAGATACGATGGAGGGGGGGCTGCGCTCCCTTGGTTAGGGACGGCGCTTAATGGATTTAGTGTGGAGATGGGATCGGGCTTTGGCGTCGGAGGGTACCCACACAGGACTATCCAACTCACGTCAAGAGCATGGGTTGTCGCTATATCTGTGGTTAAGAACAGCCCCGAATATGCGTCTCGATGTAGCCGCAGAGTGGCGTGTAATTCCCAAGAGGGGCACTGAAAATTGGAGAGCAGCGAATCGTGGGTGCGGCGAAACGTATTATTCGGGTGAGGGGCGCCTCGGTGAGACTGACAGACGCGGCAGATGCGGCAGAGACGGGGGTCCAGGCTGAACGCTGGTTTCTCGATGGGCAGATTCGCTGGGCGAACTTGGAGAAAACTCCACGTGGTTCGCGCACCGCCGCGGGTCAACAGCGTAGGAGGTATCTCGTACCCTCGAGCCTGCTTACCGTTCCGAGTCCTGTTACATGTAAGGCGTTCCTTGCTCTGAGAACAAGGATCGTTGGGCGTTCTTCTCAGCCCCAGAAGCAGTCGTCCCCACTTGGTGAGCCACGATGTCACTTGACGAATCATCAGGCGTATCTGCCAGAGTGGGCGCCATGGGGGGAGAATTCACCTTCCTGAGTTGAATGGCACGACTGACGTTCCCTTATCATTGTCCATTGGATAGCGGGCTTAATGTAGCCCAGAACGGGATAGATGCACCGCTCACCGATGTATAGAAAAGGCAACTCTCGGTGTTGAAATGGAGGTCGTTGAAGCAGCACTCTGCTTGTACATTTTGGGGTTCAAGTGGGTTCAGGCCTCGAAAGCTCGACCCTACAGGGCTGGAGTTGGGTGGCCGACTGTCAGGGTACCATTTCCGTTATTACTTCCGAGTCTCACATTGGACTACCTGCAAGATAAGGATTTTACCAGCAGAGCTGAACGGTATGTCGCCGACAACTGTGAGATCCGTACGCGATACGGACTTCGTGTTGGCATGCGGAATATGATTACGGAGCAGTTCCATTGTTCTCTTGTCCTCTAGGACCTTGTCACCAAGGACCTCCTTTGGCTCACGGCATAGGTACCGTTCCGTCGAGGAGAAATGACATACAACGTAGAAGGAACGGGAAACTGCTTGGTACAGAATGGCGACATGTCAACGCCGATTTTACCCATGTTTCTTCCCTTCGGTCAATGCAGCAATAAGCGCGTCAACTCCTCGCGGTGATGCAACTCGGTTTATTAGCCCGCTCAGCCACTCGGCTGTGGGCTTGGGAGAGCTCTCGACGCATGATGCACCGTCATAAACGCACTGGGCGCGTGAGCGTGGCCTTCCCGACCAGGGCGCCTAAGGGGGTAGCACTGGGCCGAGTTAGAGGCCGGCGAAACCCCACACGGAGCAAATCTCGATACCGTAGTAGTCATAGCAGCCAAGCCCAGAGGCATGTCGAGCATAAACGCGCGGGTCGCAAAGGCGGAAAGCCAGGCTCGCAGGTGGGCGCCGTCAGATAAATAATGGGCAGTGGGTCCCTAGCCGGGCGGTACCCGTCGATGGTCAATGAGCATTAAGAATCATGACCGCACCGTCGGCTGTGAAGGGAGCGGTGAATCGTGAAGTTTGTCGTCGACCTCGGCAAGGGACTGCATCGGGGAAGACGGGAGAGCGGGCGCTGCCGAGAGAACCTTAGGCGCTGTAGCCTTAGCCCCCCTGTCAGCAGACCCAGCCCCGACAGGCCTAAAATGCGGGTGAGGTAAGAAGCTTGTTCCGTCTTGACCTCACTAGTGCAGACACTATCAACAATTCTCAACCCCCCTACAAACCGTCGAAGGCTAGCCAACTGTAGACATCTCAGCCCCCCTTATATATATGTATAAAAAGTCACAGCCCCATCAGTGAAGAATCCCGACGAATCCAAACGATCGGTCTCCCGTCTCACAAGTAACTTGCTCGATAAAATGTTCCAGGTTAGTTCACGGTCTTCGGCAGTCGGCACGGACTAAAGTGATCGACGAATGCCTGATGATGACCCTCGGCAGGCGGGCGTCTGATCCCGCACTGCCTCACGGTTCTACACGTCATGATTACCTACCAGATACGTTTAGCGTGTACTTGCTGACCCGATACCATTCTAGCCACATCAAGAAGACCGTTTCCATTTGCGAATGCACCGCGCTCGCTCGGTCATACTCACATCGCAAGAGTAAGCAACACCGGATACTGACGCGCTTACCAGCGCTGTCTGCCCCATACCCGCAGCTCAGTCGCCGCTCCAAGCCATGCGAGCAGGAGACGCCCACGCCGCCGGCCAATGCGGATCATGATAGGACAACCTAGACGCCAGGCCTCTTTCCGAGTCTCCGGAGTTGTGATGCTTGAGCTTTTACTAATTCATATACCGTTGTCAAAGGCTAGTGGAGATCAGGGCGGCTCAGCGCACCTTCGAGGGCGCATACATGCGGACTGCTCTCTCGCAGTTCAGTTTCGCCCTCGTCATTCTTAAGATCTTCACTTCCGAGTTCTATGCGATAGGGGCGCTGTTCGCAGCCTATGGTGCCGCCGTCATGCTCTGTGCCGTGTACCGACGGTATCAGGGCAACAGGCAGTTCTTTTCCGCCACCGACGGCGACGGAGAGACTGTTAAGAAGTTTCGGACAAGCGGGAGCAGCGTGTTTCTACTCGCATGTATAAGCATGGGTGCCTATATAACGTTGATAGTTCTGACATGGCAGTTGGAAAGCTGAGACTCGGTTTGAAGACGGCGAGGAAGGGAGGAGAGCGGGCTTACGAGAAACGCACAAAGTTATAGTCAGGTTTCTACGTAGAGAGCCATTCACACCTCGGCTTCTTCGACGTAGGGCAGCAGGAGCATCACTCGGGTAGGTAGCAATTCCAAGGTGAAGTTAACCTTCTCGGCAGCACCAGGTGGACGAACCCGAGCAATATCTTGGGTGACCGAGAATATTTGTCGTCGGGGTGAGCCTGCAAAAGCATACGCGTACCTGGAAAAGCAGACACGACGACGCCTACTCTTATCGTAGGCAACCCCCATGACCTGGTTAATGTATAATAAACTCTGACTGATCGCTAGCTCCATAACAGGGGATTCGATATAACAAGAACTTTCTTAATGGCTGAAGGCTATATGCGGAAGAAGAAAAATATAAGAATACCATCTTTAGTTACAATTTTTGATAGCCCTTTCAACCACTACCAATGTGTGAGCATTCGTAAGAAATGTGGAAAAAATATTAAAAAAATACAATATGGATGAGCTTCAGTAGTCGTGCCGCCTGCCGCCCGGTTCCATTGCTTGTCCTCTTGATCGATCAGGATCAGTGCATTTCCCTCACAGTGGCAAGTCGAGGGCGCTTTCGGTAAGAGAGCCCCCTATAAGCCGATGTCGCGAACAGTACATCCGAGCGCCGCGTTTCAGTCTGGAATTATGCGAGAATCCTCGTCGCGCTCAGGCGCCGATTTGGGCGGGGGGGGGGGGGGGGGGGGGGGGGGGGGGGGGGGGGGGGGGGGGGGGGGGGGGGGGGGGGGGGGGG
>QJNU01000242.1:27473-42166 GCA_004154915.1 Monosporascus ibericus
AGGCGCCGAGTTGCCCCCCCCCCCCCCCCCCCCCCCCCAAAAAAAAAAAGAAAAAAACCCTTCCCCCTTCTTCCCCAATACCCCTATTTCCCCATCGTGCATTACCGTGTCCATCCTATCCCGAAAGTACAGACCCCATTCAATCAAGCGCGTAGAAGAGATCCCAGCTAGCCGTGCCTTTTCTTTTCGGCTCGGAAGGCGAAGGCAAATTCGAGCACGGCACCCGGAGACGTCGTACCCGGTGGATTCGGGCCCGGCAGCCTGGGACCTTCGGAAACGTAGATGCTGCGTGGACGGTGCGCAATAAGACCGCGAGTGCGTTCTCCTGATCGTACCGGAGCCGAGTTCCGGTTAACAATCCCACACCGCACGAGAAGCCTCTTTCTACCTCGTATCGTCTCTATCTTCCTTGGTAATACATGTCGCCTCCATAGCTCGGCTCTCCGCCCGTTTCGCCATACCAATCGCCGTATTCGTCCCCGCTCTCGGTGTATTGGTACGGGTCTGGCCAAGTGGCATAGGTGGCCGGCGGCACGGCGCCGGCCGAAAGAGGCGCGCGAGGATCCATTGCGCTGCCGGCCATCGCTGCGGTGTTCGTCGTAATCAGTGGAGGGTACATGTCCGAGGTCGTCGAAGCCCTCCGGTCGTACGGTAACCTGTCGGGGAGATACTGTCCGGTCGCCTCTCCGCCGTAGGATAACGATCTCATCGGCTGCGGGAACGAAGACCAACCGTCTTCCGATCGCGGGGTAGGCTCATTCACGGTCGGAGCCCCGACGGGAGCTGGCGGCCAGCCCGACGAGGTCTGCGGCTGGTGGGCAGCGAAAGGGGGGAGCCCGGGAGTCACCGGTGACTCGTGTGGATAGTGTCTCCAGGCGGAGTCGCTGCCCATCCCCCCATGCATCCCTCCCGAGCTAGGACTCGTGACCGTGGCCGTCTGAGATGCCGCCCAGTTGGCTATTCCATGTCCGTAGCCGGGCACGCTCGAAGACACTTGCGTAGTTCTCAGTAACGGCGTCTCTCAATCTTCTATTTCCGAACAGAAGGGCCGGGGCTGCACCTACTTCTCTGATTCGCCGAATAGGCGTTGTCGCCTTCCGGCCCGGCCGACGCCTGTCCTAAGTCCTGCCCTGTCGCCATCTGCTCGTGGTGTTGAGCTCCCCGCGTCTGGAGCGGACGGCCGGATATCACCGAGGGCGAGGCCGCGGGTTCCTCCATGTGGGGTGCCGATAACCCTCCCGTCTGACCAGGAATACCCGGCGCCGGATGGTCCACCGGTCTGTAGGTGCAGTCCTTCCTTAATCTGATGCAAGTCACACAGCGACCTTGCGGGTCCGTTCTATCTTGGAGGCACCTGATCTTCCTCTTCCTACAATGCACTTTAAACAGGTCATCTCAGCATCGACGCATCACTCATGGGTATGCTGGTGGTTACCTACCACAGGCCAGAGCGGACCGATGATAACCAAGCTTGTTCCGTTTCTTTTCCCCGGAGAGACCAATGGAGCCGAGGTCGGCATCGTTCGTCCCCTGTGGCCTCACGTTAGGGGTCGAGATGGATCTTCTCAGCTTCGAGGTTGTGGACGGGGGAACTCGCCCTTGGACGGAGGGTACGGCGGTATCCTGGACTGGGAAGAGTGACGCAGGAGAGGGTTGGAGCGGTAGCTGTGTTGGAGGGGGTTGATGGGCAGGTCTTACCTCCACGGAGGAAGCTGTCGGCTGGTGGTAACCGGACATGTACTCGGCGTGCATACCCGCATCGGCGCCATCGCGCGACGCCTGCGGGTAGTCGTATGGCATCATGCCCGTCGTCTACTTGTGCGATTCCGGCGTCCGGATCTCTAGGAGCCCCAGTTTCTCTGGGCGGCCGACGTGTCTGTAGGGACCCGGGGCTGCGATGACTGTGTGAGTAATACTCCTTTTCCAGTACGGGTCGAGCAAGGCACTTTCGTCAGACTACGTCGTTGGGTTTGCCGACTGGTAGTGCTTCCGAAGCTCTTTCTACGAGAGAGGCCAGGCGTGAGATGGTGGAGGTCGATGATAGCCAGGTTAGTGTTGTCCCGATCGAAAATTTGCTTCTTCGACGCCCCTAGTCTAGGGGAAGTATTGTCAGAGGAGATTGGGTAAAAGAGGGAGATAGTAAGTAGGTGTCAGCCAATGAAGAGGTAAGACTCCTTGCAGTAACTCAGCCAGATTCCGGGGCTGCCGCAGTGGTTTACCAGGCTCTAATTCGATAGCCGCCGCGGCACGGATAGCAGAGAAACCCGGCATAAATCTGGGGTATTACACGACCGCACCACAACCACTAGCAGCCTGACACTTTCCGTCCCCGGCGTTCTACTTCAATAGGAAATCAGCCCCCTGTGAATGTCTATATCGGGACGCCTGGTACGCAACGGTCCGCGCGCCAGTCCCCCGGGCCCGCCGGTATCCAGTATGGGGTGGTGCTTCAGGTGGTAGTCGCAGGCGAGGACCTGTAAAACACGGCGCGAAGTCCTAACTGGGGGGGGGGCGAAAATTCGGAGGATAGCACGCTGCTTATTCAGGGCACGCGGTCTTCTTGGATCTATGCTCTCGTCGAGGCCTCAAAAGCGATGGCCGCGTGTCGAAGCTTGGTATAAGTCCAGAGTCAAGGGCGAATCAGGGTGCGAGAGAGGTGTCGGCTAGGGTTAACGCCACTGATGGAAGGAGGCGTGCTCTACCAAAGCCTAGGGGTACTCCTGAGGTGGTGGCGTATGCGTGTAGCTAATGCCGAAGCAATGGACAGTCCACCAACGGTCCTAGTGCCTCGACAACCGAATATATGGGTCAGCCCGGGCTGAGAATGGACGGGTCTGTCCGCGGTAGGCAGGGGCTTCTTGAGATCCCCGTCGGATCTGCCCGGGACAGATTAAGCATATATAGATGACACTTAAGATCTAAGCATATGATCGGGATCGACACAGGTTGCGGGCATG
Source organism: Monosporascus ibericus (assembly GCA_004154915.1). NCBI lineage: Eukaryota > Fungi > Ascomycota > Sordariomycetes > Xylariales > Monosporascus > Monosporascus ibericus. The sequence continues at coordinate 30,431 of QJNU01000242.1, forward strand.
TTCGAAAAAAAAAATGCTACCTCATATTCTGGATATTATGGAAGAAATCGTCCGTCCTTTATTCGTCGGATGGACTGATCTCGTCACTCATGTAGGAGAGCGAGAAAATAACGAACAACGGACCCATCAGCGAGTGACATCAGAACCTCTGGTCGGTATCCATCAGCGAACGGACAGAAGTTCAAACGCTTCCCAGGACCGCCGACGCGTATATCCCCTAGAGGGATCTCTCTGTGATGCGGCCTTGGAAGGCTGAAACAAGACTAGCCCATCGATAAAGCTCGGGACGACGATATACCCCTTTCCCATTGATCCCAAGACTGGGTCTCGCTTAAAGCCGGGCGATCAGTGTACCATGGGTCGCAGGGCAGTAACCGGCTTGATATACCCCCGTAACGTGTTCAGCGAGCCAAGGAGCAACGCCCCTCATCGCTGTTACTTTGCGTTCTAGTATTTGGGTTCCTTCACGACCCCTCCTTCCAAGCCAGCTGAAGAAGTTAACCCGGAAGCAGGACTATTGATGTTCACAGTGCAGCTATGCAGTTAGTTGAGTCACGCTAGGAGAGCAGGCACCGAATGCCAGATATGTGCCGAAGGTGAATATCACGCCAAGCGGACAGACGGCCCCCGGCCTTATGCTGTTCAGCTCCGTAGTCCGAAACGTCCACCGACGTGGCGCATAAGGTCGGGGCAATCGGCGAGCACACGTTACGTCGTCCAGGCACCACTGGATAACTGCCTACACGCTCTCTAGGAGTGGACGCCTCGGCTTGGGAGATTCTCGCCTTTGTCATTTGTGGCCTTCAATTTCCCCCCCCCAAATACCTGACCTGTTCCGTGGCTCCACTGCTCTGCCAAGTTTTCTTGCCAGGAACCAGAAAGCCCCTGTCCGTCGCTAATCCTTGCGGCCGACCTGTCATCGCTATTAATCCCGACAACCAACCGAGTCAACGCGCTTAGATGAGATGAAATGCGCCATTGGACCTCTACTACGGCACCTGCACTCATCCGCGAGCGTGCACTTTCTTCGCGTCCTTTATCCTCTGACAGGCTCGAGCAATAATCGGCATACCGAGTCACTTCGGCCTGTAATTCAGGCTCCAGGCCCGGGGATGTGGCTTACCATGGACCCCAGCTCAGTTTTGTTCCCGATCAAGTACACTTTTTAATCCCCCGTAGTCGTTAGATAGTCAACATTAAGCGCAGCTCGCGTGTCTACCTAGACATGCGCCTATTTTGAACCTCTCAAACATTAGCTGGTCCCTCGGAACCATCAGACGTCGAATCCCGACTACCTATGTACGTAAGATCTTTGGAGTCTCGGCTACGCTACCTGGTTGGTGCGCCTGGGAATCCGCGACCTCATCGGTGGAAGGGAGCCTCGACGGTCTCTGTTCGACGACGCTGGTCGTTTGATTTCTCATAACTTACATCATCAGTCATATGTTCTGGTGAATAGTAGGGCGCATAATCGTAGTGACACGGGGCCCTGAACGGATCCGGGATTCCGGTAGAATGCTAGAGTGCAAAAGCATGCACATCGCTTGCGGATCATGCAACGCTGCAGTACGCATGTACAGCATGCCGATGCAGGAGTCGCACTCTGCATACGTCGGTTTTACCACTACTACATGGAAGTCGCCGCATTATCCTCCAAGTGCGTCCTACGCATCAGTGCATCCTCTTCGGGAAATAAGATAACTACCTAGGGCACTATTTAAGGCCAAAGAGGACAGAATTGTGAGGTGCGAAAGGCATGCACGAACCTGGCAGGGTGGCCAGATTTAGCCGAGTTCGTCAACGGCATATTTGTCTCTCATTCAGGCGACCGTACGTATCGAACCGTACGGCTTCTGACATTCCATGATCCCGGGTATCGATTCCGGCTCCGGGACCCGAGCAGAGATTGGACGAACCTGGGTAAGGGATCCAGCAATGCAAAGACGCCACGCCTCCTAGCCGTCGATCAAAAGTGATATGCTACCGGGGTTTCGGTACCCACGGCGGAATCGGTTCCCTGAGCCCCCAGACAAACCCCTACCTACATGTAGCGGCTCCACCGGATTCCTTGATGCAGCCTCCCAGTCGTCCGAAAGAAGCAGAGCTGATGATTCGATGGCGATCAAACAGGACTTGAAGTCGACCCGGAGAAGAAGGTCCCCGCCTCTATCGGTGACGTAGATCTTCGCGATTGCCTACTGGCCATGTCGCCAGGAGCTGACGAAAAAGGCGAAGTCGGAGAAAAGTCTGGTACCCATCAGCTACCTGGTGGGCTAATTAAGCAGTGCAAAAGGGGACGACGAAAATCCCCAGCCAATTAAAGTGTCGCACCGCTGCTATCCGACAGTGACAGGTTCATCCTAGCACGCCGGTGGCTTGATGGGGCGTGCCACTGCCCTCCTTTTGGCAAGATATCACATATATATTCTTAAGGTACTGCAACCGATGTCTACGTGTGTGCAGACTGTTCTGTTGAAGGATGGTACGGCTACGTTATTAAACGTCTCTAGCTCTAAAGGCTCGGCCCGCACTACGGGATCTCCCCTACCAAACCAGTACCAGCTAACTCGTCGTACGGGTCTCCTTATTAAGGAGGCCGTCTCTCTCTTTTAGCGGGCTACTCTAAGGGTTGGGATAGTGTTGGCGTCATCTCTTCTCGGAAAAGAGGGAAGTGGCCTCCTGATATATGATAGGTCATATAAGACTAAGATCGAGTCTGAGACATCCTTTTTGCCTTTACGCCAGTTAGGCCCCTGTCCTCGCGACGCAGCCGGTGGCGGGAGCATCTGGCTTGCGCATATTTTCGTAGATCGCCAAGCCACCGTAACTCTCTGGTGGGGGGGAGGGGGGGGTACACGCCTAGCGCCCCGTAGGTTCGCATGATTTACGTTAGCGCGCGGCGTTGGCGTTGCTTAAGCTCTCCGAACCATCTCTCTTCCGTCGGCCTTTTCTTATTAACGGCTGACATACCAACCGGTGTAGGAGGATGTCACACGAGGTCCTTGATATGCCTCGTGTCTGCTTATAGCATAATGAATGGCCCCGTCGTTGGCAGCCGTTTTCGTCCAACAGCAGCACATCTCGGCCACCTGGGGCAACGTGCTAACCCTGTCCCCGAGAGCAAATCCTAGTCGACTCGTTCACGCGACGAGCATTCAACTTCTAAACCGAGTCGGAAATGGAAGCAAGGATTAATGTTAGCGTGTACGACTTTGGACTAATGAATTAGCGCGCCATCTCCGCGATATTCCCGATGGGTCCCATGGGCTTTTACTCCCTCTCTCCGCCTTACATCGTCCCCTTTATCCAAATTTCCGTGAGGGAGCCGTCGCGCTTGAAACTTCAGACCCGGTAGTGCACAACCTGGATAAACGGTGAACGGGCCGGCATTCAGGAACGCTTTAAGTGAGGTCCTTGTCAAATTTACCACATGTCCTCGTTATGCGCGAGCTCTTGGTATGCGGATTGCTCTCACGTCTCGACCAGATTTTCAACGCAGACACTCAGAGCCCAAGGCCGATATTTCCGTGAAAAATATGGAGGATGAAACCGAGGAGATCTGAAAAAGCACCTGGCATTCAAGTAACAGATCTCTCTTGCCGCTCTGCATCACGGTTCTGGGCCTCCGCCGGTTATGAAATCGTGCTCCGGATATTCGACGGACAAACCTCTGATATCTTCCGGCGGCGCAGGACGGCGCGTCGCCATGCGAGAATCTGCTACGCCTGCGCTTCATTTTATCCCTAGGGCAAGGCTAGTGATAAGCAGGTGCTGATAAGCCTATGGAAGACCACAGGTTCTCCGACGCCTTCCCATTGGCCAAGAAAAGCGCGCCACGGGGAACGCCTCCTATCTGAGTTGGGTATCCTTTTCGTGGACCTCTGGGCTAAGCTGTCTGCAGGTTGCGAGACCGCTTAAGAATGGAAAGCAGGCCCGCCGAGAGGCTATTGGCATTCGCAGGATCCTCTCTGCGTATTCTAATGAGGCTTCACTAGCCGATGTTGTCATCTTGTTATAGGCGACACCAGACACCAAGCGCCGAGCACATTCTCTGTCGAAGAGCGATCTACTACCCTTTCCACAGTATCACGGTAAGCTGCCTTTTCCCTCGAGGCTTTCCGCCACACACACCCCCCCTCGCATTCTCCGTGCTGCTGGAATTCTCGAACGGATATCCGCATGCTTGCTAGTCCTGTACCTCGTACTACGCCGAAACAGCCATGCTGGGCTGTTCTTGTAGCGTTCAACGACGAAAATAGGCAGCCGCTTAGCATCGCCGTGTCTGCCACGGAACCCCATAGCAGTACCATAGGCATATCGCAATACTAGACGTGGACTTAGCCTCAGAGATAGCGCTAAAGCGTTGCTCTCCATATCTAAACCAGGGCTACGTACAACCCGTCGACGTCAGCAGCCTTCCAAGCTAGGGGACGTTTCGTCCTGAGGGCTTTCTTCGTCCGATGACGGATGATCGGATCGAGCCGTGCGAAAACATCGTCTGCGTGGGGCCCTACGTGGCTTCTGTCCGGAGCGTATGGGAACTGCTGCCCTGCCTTATTAGCTTATGGGCTCACCTACTTCTTATCTGTCGCCACCCACGAGCGCATTTCTCAAACTTAGTCTCGGATGGTTTTACGTGCAATGTGATCTGCGCTAATAAGTAGACCCGGATGGAATGAATACGTGCTTCGAGTGCCGGTCCACGTATCGTCAGTGGCGTCGGTTGTTCGGGAAGCCCCCCTTCAAGTCCACCCCGCCATAAAGCTCCTGGAGTCATGCTCGTTGAGATCGTGCGAGCTACTGAAGTTATGCGACCAGTAACACCCCGATGGGTGAGAACGCTTGACTATCGAGACCCAGAGCCTCTTTCATCGATCTGGATCTTCGGTTCATATGGAGGGGTCGTCGTGTATGTACTAGATTCGGTGCCACATGAGCCTCTGGCATCCGGGCACCTGGTTAGTCTGTGTATGAGCGGCATCAACCTCATCCTAACGTAGTGTTCACACGATGTCGTATGAAACGCTCGAGTGTGCTATAGACCTACATTGTTAACCCCAACACCAGCACGAGTGCCCTGTTCACAGAATTCAGGAGACCTTACTCATCCAGAAAGGTAGACGAATAATAAGTTTTATCTGATAGGGACTCGTCGAACGAGTGCTGGCCCAGAATAAGCTATCTTGCAGCTCCAAGCCCAAGCCACCTCCTCTCAAGTATCGGCAAGGGCTGACATGATCCCGAAGCGCCATGTACCTCCCATAATCGAACCCAGTGCCGAAGCTACCAGTTATGTGCGATCCGTCCATTCCCAAACCCCCTTCCTAGCGTGGGTTTCCCTGAAATCAAGTACAATAGATTCCTGGTGCACTAGCAGTCCGGGGTTCTTGGTCACGGAGGCGAGATCCGCTTCGACCTTTTCAACCAAGCTTGCGTCTTTGTATAGAAGTCCTGGCGCTCAGGCACTGTAGCGGATGGTGGCTTACCCACCGTATTGAGGAATGGCCGGCGAGGTGGTCGGAAAACAATTCTCGTGCTTGGTGGTGTTTGATAGGTTTTCAGTGCGACTAGTATTCCGATGACCGGCTTGGCCGGCATACAGGCTGGCACGCCGTAGAGCATCTCGCACGGGGAGCGGTCCCGTATGCCTCTACCTATCGACATCGCCTGACCGGGCCGAAAAGGAGCGACATAAGCGCGCACCCGTCAGCGATCGAGACCCTCTCGGATGGTCGTTCGCACGGCCAGGCGGGGCGGCGTCGTCCGCCTCACGTGGTGCATTGCAGCTGCGGCCGACTCGCTTGCATGTGCGACGTACCGGCATACATTAAGATGTGTACGTAGGTACATGTCGCCACATATTAGCCTGCGCCGTAGATCCGGCTGGCGCTGATGCCCCTGCTTTAGCGAGAGCAACGTCGGGAGACGAGAAGCCGGCAGTGGCCGATCTTTAATACCGGGCTGCTTATCCGGCCGCATACGCGAGGCCCGCCGGGGCCTGGTCATGCGCGGCTCTAACGTGGGTTGGAGGACCAGGATGCGACGTCTCGCTGGTGTACCCAAGGGGGTTCGGCGGCCACGCGCCCGCATCGTCGACGATGACGAGACTCGCCCAATAGTTAACAGTACCCATGCCGAATGGCAGAAATTACTATGTCTAGGTACAAAAAATAGACAGCTTATATCCTCTTCGCCAACAGAAGGAGATTGCCACCCGACGATCTCCCATGTAACAGGCACCCTGGTGTCATGTCCAGGACCCTATAATTATCCGTACATCGGCACGTGGTATATATAAATACATGAACTCGCGCCCGTTCCAAGGAGCAAGTGTCCCGGGGCCTCCGGGGTTCGATAAAAGAACTTCAACGCAGACCACCCACGTAAACACGACCACGCACGTATACACATCGTCCTTCCGATCCACTTACCATGCATCGCCCCCACGGCAATAGTCGTCTATCTACCTCACGTGCAAGACCTCCGGCAGCGGCGGCGGGGCGTCGCCGTTGGGCGGGGGCGTGGCGGGATGGTAGGGAATGACGCGGTGGGGCCGCGGCAGCTCGAGCACGTCCGCGAAGCTGGCGAAGCTCTTCTTCCTGGCGGCGGCGTAGTGGAACGTTGCCGGGGGGAGGTCGAGGATGTCATCTTCGGGCACCGGGGAGTACGGCAGCGTCGATGTCGTGGACGGCTGGGGCGACAACGCCGCCAGGGAGGAGGAGGCCTTTCTGTTGGCCTTGAGGAACGTGGTGCGCAGGAATCCCACGAACTCGTCGACGTCCCGCTTCGTCGACATGGCGCCGAGACTGGCCCTTACGATCCTGCGCGGAGACAGGGGTTAGTACATTTTCGCGTATTGATGCATGTAACAGGGGCGACGCAGGGACGGGAGTAGTGTAGCGTCCGGAACAAGGAAGGATATCTTACCCCGTGGGCATTCTGTGGATGATGCTTATGCCGTGGGAGCCGCAGTGGTGCCCGGCCGAGAGGGCGCGCTCCGTCATCCAAGGTTCGTACCCGAGCATGGTGAAGATGCCGCCGGGGTTGCACACCCCGCCCGACCGGATATAGATGCCGGCTTCGTTCGCCAGCCGCTCGACGTCCGAGTAGGGTACGTACTGGCCGTCGGCGCCGAGGACGTTGAAGGCGACGACGGAGCCCTGCCTCGCGGGGTCGCCGAACGCGCCGTGGTCCTCGTTGTAGACGTGGCAGAGGGGCTGGCCATTTGCGTGGCGCAGCGAGGCCACACCGTGGTAGAGCCGCGCCGTGAGGCACGAGGTGTGGTCCGAGACGGCGCGCATCGAGTCGTAGAGCCGGCGGTGCACGTCGACGGCCTCGCCCAGCGCGAGGATGCTGTGGAACGGCAGCGTGCCGTCCTCGAGGCCCTCGTGCAGCTCGTACGTCGGCGCCTGCAGCCCCTTCGAGCGGTGCCAGACCTCCTCGCCGAACGTCGACACCATCGTCACCGTGCCCCCGCCGAAGTATCTGCGCAGCGTGAGGATGTGGCCCGACTCCTTGCGCACGACGAGCGCGCCGAGGTCCGGGAACCCGAAGATCTTGTACAGGGAGAGGCAGGTGAAGTCCGGCGCGACTGCCGGGTCCCCGAAGACGGCGTCCATGGGCGCCGTCATCGCCAGCGCCGCGGCGTCGAGGAGCGTGTAGGTGTTCTGGTGGTAGCGGGAATGTCGCGTGCTCCCCGCCCATGACAGCGGCAGCCGCCGTCCGGTCATGTTGGACTGGCCCGGGTACGCGAACAGCCCGAGGCCGCACCCCGCGGAGGGATGGTAGCGGTTGGCGCGGCTCGCCTCCGGGCGCCGGAGCCAGCCCTCCACCTCTTGGTCCGTCTCGAAGCAGTGATGGTTCCCGCGCGTCAGCTCCCTGACGCCGACGATGCTCGTGTGGGCGTCCTTGTGATAGCCGTACCAGAACCTCTGCTCCCTCGTCTTCTCCGCGAGGTCTCTGAAGCACTCGCCCACCAGCTTGATGCCCGCCGTGGCGTTGGCGACGAAGATGAGGTCGAACGCGTCGGGGTCCGCTCCGAGGAACTTGAGCGTCTTGAGCCGAACCTGGTCGACGACGTCTCCGGACAGCTTCGCGGGAGAGTTCTCGGAGTGGGGGTTCCCGTATAGGTTCGTGGCCATCTTGTGAGCGAAGGCGTCTACCACCGACTTGGCGTATATGGTCGCCCCGCCGTGGTCCAGATAGATCCCTAGCACGCGTGAGGCGTTGGCAGGTGTGATGGGCTCGACCTACGTACCACTATTCATGTGAGGATACTCGCGCCGGCGGAGCTCCTCGATATCAGTGTTGTATGGTCTCGTCATGGTGAAGGATGGCCCGGATTCGGGAGGGAGAAATAGCACGTCGGGGATGATGAATATCACAGACCCCCCGATAGGTTCTCAGGGGCACGGGTTATATACGAAACCAGGACGGCCCATGAGGTCATAGTCTTGGAGCCCCTCACGTCCCAACACAGCTGCCGGGAATCCCAACTGCCGCCGAGCGGTCCATGGCGCTTGGTCCAATCGGCTACGGGGGATGCCCGCGGCGCGACGAAACACGACGAAGCCCTTTCAATAGTTGGATGGGGCTGGCACGGGGAGGGCACCTTGGGTGACAACGTTGCTACGTTTCCTCTCTCGGAATGATTACCATCGATCGTCGGATGCGATGGTGTGGCCAGAAAGCTACCGGCCCCCCTGGACAATTGGCTCTCCTCCCTGCTGACGAATGGCGGGAGTTGGTACGAGTGGTCCGACTGACCACGGTACCCATGAGGGGTGTGGTAGGCACGCTACTCATCGGCCTCTTTCTGAAGACGCAGATCCGTAGAGACATGAGCGGCAGGGAGGAGTCGCGAGGGTGTGTAGGGCATCTGACATAAGACACCACGAGCCCCACCAGACACGATGTCTGAGTATACGGAGGTTTATCTTAGGGAATGTTTAATCACTGGCTTCGACGGCCTGGGGACGCTTGAGTTGGCGCTGGGATCGAAGAAGAAAGTCACGATGCCCCTTGCTAGAGCCCATGTATCCCTTCGATATAGCGGAGCGGCCGAACGGACCTGAAGACGGTCAGCGCCGGACGAAGAGGGCCGTTAACCCACGCAAGAGACGCCACCAACTCTGGAAGATTGGAGTAGTGGAATAAGGATGTTGGTTCCGCGCCGAGCGTGTTCGTCTACACGTGCTGCGCATTTGATAAGGCTGGCTGGCCCTTGAGGTTGGAAGTCTGACACGCCCCCATCGAATGGCAAGCACAGCTGGTATCTGTTCGGAAGACACCCAAACCCCGTGTCTGGAACCTGGGCGAAATAGTGTAGTCGTCGGCCGCTGGGGCAGGGGGTGTGTCCATCCTGAACGGCGGTGGAAAGCCTCCCTATTCGCCGAGTCTATTGGCCAACTGCCTGCCTAGATGGCGGATAGTACCTCGATTGGGACATGTCATGTGGACTAATGAAGTCAATATTGACACCGTGGAGATCTTGAACAATATACCGCTCCGCATCGGGCGCGTAGCGGTGGAGCAGCCTCGTCTCCCTTTCGGCATGCGGAATGATGGAGATTGTCACATAAATATTTCTGCAAAGGGGCTACCTCGCTGGGAGATCGCCGTCGCTCTGGAGAGTGGTGATCTGCAGCACCGCCGAGGGAGATTAACAATGCCCGTTCGCCCAATAATCACCCGAACTCCGCAGCTCTATCACGCACACTATTGGATCGTTTTAGCTATGAGGAATTCCGAATTTGATAGATGAGACCCCCAGAGCAACGGGATCCCGATCGGATTGAAAAATGAAGACGGTATGCAACTAGGCTTTTAGCGCCAAAAGAAAAATGCATGACTTACTCCATGGGTTAACTGGGTGTGGGCTACCTCACCACTGCTGCCGGTACATACACCAACACCCCCTTCTTCAACCCCAGGGAACACTGCGGCGGGGGGACAATACAATCGCTGAACGTACGAGCCAGTAAGACTGGGATTTTGTATTTTTTCGGGGCGCGGCGAGGCAAACATCGTCAGCCAGCTCGGGGGGAGGCGGTGGGTACGCCTATTTTCTTTCCCTCCTTCATGTTTTCTTTCAGCGCGGGTTGAAGCTTGGAGGCTCGGGTACATTAGAGCGAATGAAACCACGTTCAGGCACGCAGAGAACATGTGGGATCGACACCATTTGACACATTAAAATCCCGAGAGGGCACGTCAATAAGCTCGGGGAGCCGTTCCAAGAAGATTAGCCCCCTCTAGAGACGGCCCAATGAGAGCCGTGGACCGGCCACAGCCCCGTTGCACTCAGCTAACATCGCAAACTACCACCCCCCCTTGTTTGCACGACGCCTGCCTCCCACCTCAGCGCGGGCGGCCGCATTGCGCGCTTCAGCAGAAAAGGCCCGGTGCATGGCGCCACTCTGGGTGGCCAATCCGACTATGAGCCCGGCACAGATCTAGACGTGCAGCACCATTCAGAAAGATGTTCGCACCGCCCGCTAGGGAGACTTTCAGGGCGATGTGACAGTGGCATGCGTAACGGAAGGAGGGAGCCTCCTCGCATCTTCATGCATGCTGCAGGTGGGGATGGAGATTAGACGAACTTGGGACGAACGACGGCCCCCCCCCACACCCCCGGCCCGGGACGATCGGGAAACGAACGTCGTCGCTCTTGGAAGCCCCTCGTGATAACACCTACGGTTCCCCTTCTCTGAGTTTACAATGCGTGGGACGCCGAGCGCTACCGGTCTACGACGGGGAGGACCGCAGGGCACCTCCAGATGGCGTCAAGCAGGGCAAATGGCGATTAGGGCGACCAAGTACAACATCGAACCTCTCGGTCACATTCCGCTACGCACGGGGAGCAAGCCCAAATTCATTCGCTGCCCCACACGGTGAGACATGCTTGACGGCTTCGAATCCCCGGATCTCCCACCGTCGTCTTGGAATTGCCATAAGCCCATACCCCATACCGCCAAGATGGATAGATAGGAGCCACCCAGGAATAGATAGGGCTTACCGTGCTATCGGGGGGACGGTTTGCCTCCCCTCGAGCAGGCTGATAACAAGTTTACGTAGCCCTCGACAGGTCCTCTCATCCCTGGCTCGTCAGGCCAGTTCAGGTGGTGAGAGCCCCTGGCTCCCTCAGAGCCTGGCCGCTTGACGGCCCTGGCACGTGCTGACCGGGGTAGGTACGAAGTACGCGGTGGCGCACGTGGGTTCAGGGTATCTGCTTATATCATGTTCGAGATCGGCGCCGGAGGAGACCGAGCATGAACATCGCGACCCCTGAGCGAACGCATCGCAGTGGCTAGAGCACGGTGCTATTCCTCGCCGTATGATCTCCAGGTCCCCCCGTTGTTCCAGGTTGATACCGGTAGTCACATCCGGCACTCTCTCCCCGAGCCCGGAGGAGATGACCCCGGAACAGGACACGCTCACTAGAGACTTGCCCATTGCTCGAGTGGCGAAGAGGATGCCTGCAGAATTTTGCACGAAAGAAAAATGCCAAGCGGGAGCAGGGAGCAAAATGGGTCTCGGCGATCCGGATTGATGTGTCGGAAAGGTGATCTAAGACAAAGTAGCGTTTCGGCTCCCGCAAACTCTCAGCTTTGCGATCGGGCTGAGCAGATGCGTGAGACGCCGTCATCGACCAAGGGAAGGCCGGGCGAATCAGTCTCGCTAAAACTTCGTCGCGAAAAGAAATAGGGGGGGGGGGGGGGGGGGCGGGGGGGGGGGTGC
>QJNU01000242.1:42173-67875 GCA_004154915.1 Monosporascus ibericus
AAAAAAAAACCCCCCCCCCCCCCCCCCCCCAAGGAGATGTCTTCGCCCGGAAGAAGCATTCAGCCTCGAGTGGGTTCCCCGAAACGGCACGGCCACTTTGCCGTAGTCCTCGGGGTATCGCCGCCGTCGAAAGCCCTGGCGTCACTACGTTCGACTAAGACTTCGGTAGGGAGAGAAAGCTGGATCGACCAGTCGGAAGTGGTCCTCCATTAGAATGCTCATCGTTAGATCGCCGCGCGTTGCTTACATCTAAGACCAATCTCACAACCCTTACTTTCCGTCATTAAAATAACAGCGAGGCTAAAGTCAAGCAGACGGAAGAGAAGATCATAATTAAAAATTATATCAAACTCTGCGGAGTTTTGTACATGCAAGAGCGACGCAAAAACCTTTCCCTTTTTGTGGTATCGTAATCATAAGCAAGCGCCCCGTAAGAGGGTCCCCCCTGTAAGCAGTCTCTGCTTTTCTTTTGTTGACCTCACAAAAATTACGGGTTTCATTACCAAAAACCCGGCCGAATCCATTAGGGCATGCAGCCTCCCGGCCAATCAACAGAACCCGACCCGAACAGTCGTCCGCGGCGTCCTAAGGCCGGGGCTGCGGAATATAAAGGTGCCGCCCGCCTCCATTCCTCAATAAACCAGCTGCCTGCTTATAGCATGAAGAGCAAAGCGATCAAGGGCGCTACGGCGTAGTTCTTGACAGCATTCAAACCGTTGGCGGCAGAGATGGGGGGGACGGTGCCCGTCTCGCTAGGGGTCGGGCCGGCAGGCATACCGCCAGTGCCGGTGGGCATGGTGGGATAGCTGCCGTTACCACCCTCGACCGGGGCAAAGTTGGCACATGAAATGCGAGTCTTGTTGGCGAAGTGGAAGACGAAGCTTCGGTTGCCGAAGTACGAGCCCTGCCCCTCGATCAGGGAGCTGTACGGGTCGTGGTACGAAGCCTCGAAGGGGTCCGAGGTGATCGCGCCGTACTTTCCGCTGAGGTCTCCGACCTGGCAAGTCTCCGGGGCGGAGGGATCGCAGGGGGGGTCTTCTCCTCGTTGGTACGGGTCGAGGTGAGCGAGCGTCTCTGTGCAGTTGCCGTCGGCGGGCACGGGATCCACATGCAGGTGATAGGCTACGGAAATGTCCAGTTAGAGATGATGTCTCCCATAGGTCGGTTGGCGTAGGTAGGATCATTCCGATAGCACTTACTGAACGGGCCGCCTTCCGTCGGTAGGTTCGAGAAATGTACGCCATAAGTGACGCCAACGCCACCGGGGCCGGTCTCAGCGGTGATATAACCCTCGACATTTCCCTCGAGGCTTCCCGACATGAAGAATGGCTCCTCGGGTAGAGTGGCTCGAACAGCTCTGCCTGCGGGGTTACCCTCGACCACGGGGGCACTGGTCGATGCATCCTGGGCCGAGACGCCGAAAGCGCCCAGGCAGGAGACGGTGAGGATCTGTGACGCGCGCATGATGACGAGATGTGAAGTCCTGGAGGTGGTGGTCGAAGTGGCTTATTACGGCGCGAACTAGAGAACGAATATTTGCTTTGGAGAGAGAGAGTAGATGTACGGTGGGATCTAGGGTGCGAGGTATTAATGCTGGTTTTGTAGGTGTCCGACACGAGTAGGTGGCGTTTAACTGCGGGACTGACTAAAATGGAGGATACGGGAACCACGGGATGTGAATCACAGGTGCAATCCAGTAGTGGTTTGATTAATGAAGGGGAGATTAGACCGAACAATGTCAGGTCAAGTAACAGGCGCACAAGAGAATTAGACAAGACGGGACATCACACTTATACCATTTGGAATCCTTGAAAGAGGCACTAGAACATGCCCAGGTGGCAGGACAAGCGACCAGCTCCGGCGGTAATGCGGGACGCACAAACACCCAGCCTCTACACTTTCGTTTGGCGTCACCTATAATTGGTACCACTCGACAAAGAGAAAATGTTTAGGGCAGATGGAACCTTGCATCAAAGGCTGGCAAACGACCAAAGGTTGGGGATGAGGCCGCTGAAAGGAAGCAATTCCGAATGACGATCTACTGGACCGGACAGGGATGACAAAGGGAAGCCAAGAATCCTTGACGAATCGTTCTCGGGCTGCGGAGCCACGATATCCTGGATAGGACGATCTACCAATCAGTGGGACCTGTTTCTGTCCCGTCCAAGGGAAGCCAAGCATAGCCCCAGTTTAGTTTGACGTGTATTACCCGGCTAAGTTGGGGGCGGGGAGAAGGAATGAAACATAAACAAAAGTAGGTACTCCATGGAGGAAGAGACGCCCGTCATAAACGAATGGACACCGGTGAATTTTTTCGCATACTTACTTAATTTAAGTATACAGCTTCTCTTTGACTCAGAAGTCCGTTTCACGAACCGTAGCAGCGAGCAAAGATATTTCCTAACGGCACCCGGCACAACATTACTGAGGTTTCCGGTATATGTTTCTATGATCTACATCGTATAATGAAGTCGGCGCCTAGGCCCTACCAGCCGCCATTTGACATGTTTCCGTGTGCGGATGGAGTAGCCGCCTACCTTTATCTGGTAGGTCTCGGATAAGGGCTGCAGGTAGTAGCTTGCGACAGGCATATAATGATCCCGAGTTAGCAGCTTTTCTTTCTTTAGGTCTTTTGTCTTTTGCACAGCCTCGTTATCCCGTTGGATAATACCGTATCAATTCGATAAATTGAGAAAATGCTAGCAGAGACCTAATGCCGAGTCCCCAGTTGTTCCCCTGTCCTGGTCTTATTTTTAGGTTATGACGATGTGCATACAACTCACAGGGGTATATTTAGTTACATAGCTAGTTACCTCCACCGCCCCGCAGCACTCCCAAACAGCTAGTATGTACACCCCTATACACTTTGTATGCAAGAATACCCCATTAGTCCCTCGGCCGTTTCCCACAGCTCCCAGAGCAGCGCTTTATCCTATCCTATTGTGACAGCGCCAGTGTTGTTCTCTGATATATTCAAGCTGGGCTTCAATATCCATTGAAAAAAACGCGTATATGGGCTTCAACTTCGTCGAAGTCGCGTTAGTTATCGTCAAATAGTAAGGTGGCGAAGCTTACGATATTGTTGTTGTTGATAATGTTGCTCTGATGTTGCTTTCCATACAAATTGTATGGGAAGATACATCTTAGCTGTACTCAGAATAGTGGGCAGGTGGAGGTAAATATACCCCTGTGAGTTGTAAACCCCCTCGGTTAAACGCTCTCTAAGCAGCCCGGGGATTCGGGAGGATCAATGACGCTTAACCGCCTACGGCCCTAGCGCTTATTCGCTTTCCCTCAATTTATCGAGATCGGACGGTAGCCGCTATATTCTTCTTCGGCTTTCTTGCACCTGTGGGGCTGCCGTATACGAGTACAATTCCCAGCCGCCCTGAGCTAGCTAGAGCCATTCCCCAATACAACATCCCTCCTACACACCCTCACTTTTTAGTTAGAACGAGGTAGCTCTTAGCGCTTAAGTCAGCACCGCCGCAGCGGTTCCGGCGGCTAGACTGCGCCTAGAGCTCTGCTAGCCACTAGATAGTTACAGGTGGAGCTAAATAGTGAGTTAGCCTCGATTCCTAACAGCGCTATGTGTCGCTATTTGGTTCCAACTCAGGTGCCGTTGTGTTTGCTTCCCTTGTATGTAATGCTACGGTGCTACGGTGCACAGCTTACCATAAATGCAAGTCTTTAATAAGACAAACGGCCCTCGCTTGTCATCCCTATGATGGACTGCGACGCAACCCATTCAGAATGTGATGTTTGCAACCGACGATTTCCGTGATCTCCTCTCCCTCACCTCCCTTCTCTGTAGTAATAATTGTGCAAGCTAACCTTTGCCCGGACGGATATGGGCGCTCTATGTAACTGTGCCCAACAACGCTAACCCCACAGATCTACCCACGACACGGATCTGATGGCCGACACGGGTCCAGAGAGATCCGGGACGCATACGTCCGAGGCTCCCCATGTAGAAATGATGATTCCTTATCATATTCTGGTGATCGGAGGTGGAAGCGACAGACAGGGAGCACCAACTAGCGCTGTTAGGAATCGAACTTAACATGACAGGTAACTCCCACCTATCGTGTGCCAGCGATCGGGAGAGATCCCTGGCGCACTGTATTTGGCCCTCCGAATTGCCTCCCTTCTTGTATTGCCGTCGAACTCAAGAAAGCCCATAAATATGCAATTCTCCTGTGCTGCGGCAGAAGCCAGCGGCACAGTCCTTAAACGGCGTGTCTCCGCGATCGTGTCCTATGTCCATGCGCCCAGCCGCGTACGGTTTGGACACGACAGGCGCCCGTTAACTTAAAAGTCGCCAACCACCCATCTCCTCCATGTACGTATATACTCGCAGGCACGGATTAATTACCGGAGACTTCTGCGACACCCAACCGTAGAAAGAATCATGCTTCCACATTCCAGGAACTCGCGGCAGCAGCACCACCACAAACCCAGCTCTTTGCCATGTTCTCGACGGCCTTCTCTCAACTGCATCGAGAAACATCTCCAGCTGGCCCCAAACCTATCCCCGACTGCGAAAACGTCTAATCCCGTGCAGACGGCCAGAAGACAAAGTGCATCGCTCGGTATCCCTCCCTACCTTTGGCCTGCGTTGGAACGCAAAGGGTTGTCCGTTAAGCTACTTCCCCGTTTAAGACGTGCCCAGATTTAAATGCCCAAGTTAAGTTATGGGGGAGAGAGAAAAAAAAAAAAAAAACCCTAATAACCCCTCGTTCACGACGTCCGCAAGATTACTACGTTAAAACAAGGCATGTATACATACATGGATAGTAATATGATACATCTATCCTGTGTACGCTACCTGATATACGTGCCTCCATCGTCACGTCGATCCCTGATGTACGTACCTAAAATCGCAAAAGATGGGGGTAGTTGACCTTTTCATATGGCGACAAAAGCGCAAGCATTAAAGACGCGATGTTCTTCCTATTCGACCTAGATAAAAATTATGGCTTGAACATCATAGTGTTTTAGATTGGCTATTGACGGTAACGTGTAGCTGACTATATACTTACGTAGAGAGAGCCCTACTTCATTAAGCTTAAAGGCGAAAAATTCCATATATCAGGGAATCCATGCCCCAAAAGTTCTGCAACTGCAGCACCGTAACTGTACTACTGTCTGTAGAGGGGGAATGGTAACCTCGGCCCGCAGGCACCAGATGTATGGGCTCATACTCTAAGTCTCTTTGCATCAACCGAAACCACCACCAGGCTGGCAGCCAAGACCCTGTTGGGGACTAATCCTTCCGGAAATATGTTTACCGTGTGTTTGATAGATCCCGAATAGGGTCGATTTTTATCCGGCCCGTTATACCAGTACTCCGATCCCATCACCCATAGCGGCTCGGTAGCAAATAGACATTTTATGATAACATGCGACGACTTGCTGGTACCTAGGTAGTCAGGTAGTCGAATGGACTCGCAGAGCCTCGCGGGCTACCTCCCTCCTTATCAGTCAGAGGAGACGTGGTCATTAACCGCTTACAGCCGCATCATCATGCGTAGACTGCCGTCGTGAGGGTCAGCAGCAACATATCCCGCGGTCAGAGAATGACTTCGTCAAGGGGCAGGTCTCTAAGAGTGTTTCAATGGAAACTTGTAACCGCGCGCCAGTAGTCGGGATGCCAAGTGCGCTGTTTGATGTAAAACAACACGCCTGACATTGTGGTGGCTGTGTGGAGTTGCATAGTATAATACAACAGCACTTCGCCGATGATACCCCCTGGGATATACAGGAATCAACACCATACCCGTCCTAGTCCATAAGCCTGATGGTCGTGAACTGGTAAGCAAGGGGAATCGACATCGTTTCGGAAGGTTAGCGGGCGTGGGAAGAGTTGGAAGGATCGATTATTATGAACCATTCCGGGCATCCAAGTGCCGACGCAGACCCCCCGGTCTGGTTCTCCAAGTAGAACCTGCATTGCCTAACTCGGTCCTCTGATTATCTGTCAGGGCCCACGTGGCTGGTAGTATGTAAGCACGGGCACTAGACGCGCAGAGCCTCCTTCCGTGGAATGCGGTTCGGACAGCTCACCTGCCAGCGAGGAATTGGACCTGAAACATGAAGGGAAAACGGGGATCTAGTAGGGCAGAGAGCCGACAGGGAGACGGGTGACGAAGAGTCGACGAACCGTAACGGGTAGACTCGGGCGACAAAGTCACGTAGGTACATATTGTACATGCGCGTAGGGTTGAGCCAATGGTAAACCACCAAACCCACTAGTGTGCTTCTAGCCATGTACTACATAAGCCTAAAGGGCCGCTAGTAGCTTCCTTGGTGTGGCTCGTCACACTTCTCATTACTACGCGCATATCTCGTATGCAGCTTGTACCATACCTCGTAACAATCCAAACCGACTAATCACTAACCGCATCAAAACATTTGGTGGTAACAGGACCTAGCTGGTTACCTCATAGTGAGTAGTATATATTAAGGTACCTACCTACCTTTAAGCTAAACATCCCACCATGACGAAGAACTTGCTGTGGGAGTTCGAATCTTGGTCATTTGCAGCCCAGCGTTCTTGCTTTTCAGGGCGTTCTGTTTACAGCCGCAAAGCGATGAAATGATACCTGGGTAGTTTCCGATTGCGCTTCCTGTCCGTGTGTTGTTCGGAGAAGCCTCGACCGTCGACGTATTCTTTTGCGACTCTACATCCTCCCCCCTGCGACACGCAGAAGTCCCCACCCCCCGCCTTTCCATTGAACTGTACGCACTACTTCGCGCAGAGACGACCCCGAGAAAGACCGGCAGCCTTGTCCCGCCGCCAAAACACCTAGATGTCTGCATAGCCTATAATTGTACATATACCAACTTTGGCGATGGACGCCCACAATGTCTTTCGCCAGGTGGAAGGCTTCGGGACGCACCCCCGGAGGCCACCCCACGTATTCTACCCTCCGCAGAAGCCGGTGAAGGTCGAGGGGCAAGGAGAGAACGACGGCTCGCACCGCATCGCGCACACGCTGACGGCTTGCTGCCGCTGTCGCCAAGTGAGCACATCTCTCGTCCCGTCCATACCTCATTGCCTTGCACGCGAGAACCTCCTAGCAGGAGAGCCCGGTCTAGCGCAGATGTCTGACACGAGTCGTCACAGAGGAAAACACGCTGTGATCCCACTCTTCCCCGCTGTCTTCCGTGCGAACGCTCCGGTTCCGTCTGCGAGTACTTCGACACGACCAAGGGCAAGAAGATCAGCCGCTACTACGTCGTCACGCTCCAGGAAAGAGTGCGCGCGCTGGAGGCGGAGCTGGGCCAGTATACCGACGAGGACGACCTGCCCAAGGACAACGAAGACTTTCTCAGGCCCGGTGGCCTGGTCCGTCTGAACGAGACCGACGAGACCCCCCGATACCTGGGGCCGTCGAGCGGCATTGCCATGACGCGCCTATTGATGGAGGAGGCCAAGCGGTACACGGAGTCGACGCGCATATCCGAGCTGATACCGGAAGTGCGCATAAGGGGGCGTTCCGCCGCACCCTCGACCGGAACGCGCTCGCAATCGTTCAGCGTCTTGCCGCTGGCCGCCTCGCGTAGGAAGAGCTATCCCATGATCAGCGCCGTGCCCGCGCAGAACCTGCCGAGCCGGGCAATTGCTGACAAACTGGTCGAGGTCTTCAAACAACGAGGTGAGCGCCATGCGCCTTGCCCGGCCCCCCCCGAGCAAAACCGTTAACCCTACGTCGCAGGTCAGGTGTTCACCCCCGTCCTCCACGAGAGACTGCTGGGGGCCTCCGTCGACGAGGTGTACGCCGGAAACCAGGAAGCGTACCATAACTTCCTGGTGCGGCTGGTCATGGCCACGAGCCTGCAGAAGCTGGACGCCACCTACGCGGGCCTGGCCGACAGCTATTACCTCTCGGCGATGCAATACTTCGAGGACGTCCTCCGTCCGAAGGATCTCAAGACGCTCCAATGCCTGATTCTCTTGGCACAGTATTCTCTCCTGACGCCGACGCGCACGGCCGTCTACTACATCGTGGGACTGGCGACGCGTATATGTCAGCAGCTCGGCCTCGCCGACGAGAAGACCATCGCCATAGGCGCCGCCGACCCGCTGACCATAGACGTCCGCCGCCGTGTGAGCTGGAGCGTGGCCGCGATGGAGTTCGGACTCTCGCAAGTCATGGGACGCCCTACCGGCTTCGCCAAGACGAACGACCGGATAGACGTCAAGTTCTTCGACGCGGTAAGCGACGCAAACATCAGCGAGAGCGGCATCGTCCCCGGGCCGCCGGACGAGAAGAAGCTGGCCGCGATCCACTACTGCAAGATGCGCGAGCTTCAAGCCGAGATACGGCGCGTGCTGTACGAGAAGAAGCGCACCGAACCGGAGGACGACCGTCACCCTTGGTTCGCGGCGATGGAGAGCAAGGCGAGGTTGTGGCTGGGCGCTTCGCCGGAGAGCCCCCCTTGGTGCAAGCCATGGTACGAAACCCCTCCCCCTTAAAGGCCGCGGGGGACGTTGAGAGGAATAACACATCGGATTACAGGTTCACGGGCAGATTTCACGCCATGATCGTCACGCTCTACCGTCCGTCGCCCCAAGTTCCGAGACCGTCCGCTCAGTCGGCAACGAAGTGCTTCGATTCTTCTGCTCACGTCATAAACGTCTCTAGACAGCAGATGGTGGCCGCAGCCGTGGACATCACGTGGGTCTTCCTACTAACTTTGTATATGGCCATCAACGCCCTGTTGTGGAGTGTCACCTATCCGGAGATCCGAGCACTCCATCCCCGGGAAGAGGTCCGAGAGCTCGTCGACGTCTCGTTGGACATACTCGACCAGTGCTCGGAAAGGTGGCCCGGGACCTCGGCGGCGTCGGCGCTGTACTCGACCTTTGCAAAGGCCTGCCTGCAGAGTTACGAGTCGAGGGACACGCCCGCCTTATCCCACTCGAGCTCTTACGACACGCCGCCCTCTCAACCGGACACGAACTCGCACCCGTTCGAAGCCTCGCAGCGCGCGGCAGCGTCCAAGCAGAACGCATCTTTTTTCGACGCGCCGCTGTTCGGCTCCGTGTTCGACTCGCCGCCCGAGCCGGTGACCAAATTCGGCTTCGACAACCCGTTCTCGTCGCAGCCCACGTTCAGGTCCAACTCCATCTTCCACAACCCGACGTCGAGCGATCCTGTGGGTCGCCGGTTCAGCTATTTCCCGCCGGAATCTACCCAGTCCCAAGAACCACCTCTTACGGAGGGTCCCTCGCCGCCGGCGAGCGAGTCCACAATGTCTCCGCCCATCCATTCTCCATCGCAACACGACACGCCGACGCCTCCTGCGCGCATGCCTCCCGGTGCCGAAGCGCCTCCCGCCATGAACCCCTCGCTCGTCTCCACCCCCCTAATGCCGACTCCGAATTCGAACCAGGCGTCCCCTGATATGCTCGTCAACCCGATGCCCCAACTCGCCCCGCACCAGCAACAGCAACCGCGGCCGCCTCCGCCCACCTTCACCATCCCGTCCGTCCCGCCTCAGCATCACGCACACGGGCAGCGACCCCTACCACCGTCGAACACGATCGCGGATTGGTTCAATCCGCCGCCGCCCTTCATCTCGCCCTATACGTTCGGCGCCGCGGGAGGGGGGCTATGGGGCAACGGTCCCGCCGCCAACGGGCAGGGGACGATGGGCCCCAACTTCTCCCAGTTCTCCGACCTGCCGCTCGATAGGGACCGCAGCCTGAGCCAGGAGCAACAGGCGGAACTGTACGACGTCCTGGAGAATGAGGGGATGACCGACATCGACACGTATCTGAGCATGGCCATGGATTACACGAACACGAACGGGAGCGCGGCGGCGGTGAATCCGAATTCGCAGGTACAGTGGACCGGGTGTTCTTGACGAAGCGCGAGCCGACCTCCCGCCTTTTCTATGTCGCTGTTTTTCTCGCCCCATGATCTGGGACCCATCCATCTGGAACGGAGATACCACATGTTGTTCTGGGGGGGAGGATATAGGCGTCGCATGTCCCCCCGTTTTCTGTAGCGTACCATGAATTTTGATGAATTTATGACTCGTTTTCTAGTCCCCAGGCCCCCGCGTATTGGTCCCTCTGACCCCTATCCGTTCCCGTACTCGAGTCCCCCGTCGTCCGTGGGAGGGTGGACACGCACTCAATTGATCCGCCCGGGTGCGGCTGGACTTAGAATTCGTCGGGTGTGAGACTAGGGCTTTAGAGCAACTGAACTCTCCCCGGCAGATAGAAAGGGTGTTGTCAGAGTAGTCCCACGATTACTGGCTCGGTCGAATATCACTTGTGGATTCTAACAGCACTTTCGAGCTCAGGAGTCACTCTGAGCAATCTTCAAGTCTGAGTGACCATTGAAAATCACTTCCTAACGCTGGTCCTAAGGTTTTATTCTCTGATTTTTTGCATAACGTTAGCGACCGCAACAACGCAAGGCCAGGTTAGATATATTGCCTTCCACGGGCCTGCAAGACGAACACCCGAAGAACCAGAAACCAATCAATAACGCGACCGGCCCGATATAACCATACTTTTAGTATAGAAGACTCGCTGACCGGTAGAGCCGACCAGTCAGCTGCCGGCTATGTCCTCAGCAGGCCGTACATTTTGCCTACGGCCACACCCGCCTTCCGTGCAAAAGCCCCCGATCAGTTTGACAGTTACTCGGAAACCCGTATGCAACGTCAACTCGCCGTCCGTCTAGCCCTTCCGCCAGGTAAAGTTATACCCACGACTTTCGTCTTCGGCTCAGAGCCCCACGTCTGGGACAGACAACCCACAGCACTAGGCTGGGCAATCGGGTTCCGAGTGCGCTATAGAATTTGGGTTGGCCGAGCTGAGTGGACGAGGGCCATTGTGGCGTGCCCCATTCCTGTATTTACGGCTTCTCGATGGGAATTTTGCGCCGATTCCCAAACAGGGAAGGAAGGGGGTGACACGACTCTAAGTCCCAGGCTATTATACGCCCGACACACTCGACTCTATCCACTACGCACCACTTGCAGGCTACAACGTGGCTTTCCAGACATATTGTAAGCGACAGCACCCTGCCCGAGCAGCCAAAGCCAGATTCTCGTTGAAGCTTGCTAGCCTAAGGGAGCGGCAGGATTTTTCACAATGTCCAATGCTACACAAATTCGTATGTGAATCTACCTGTGGCTTAGGGTGGCCTGGAACCTGTAGACAGAGACTCGCGCACAGACCATCCCTATAACCAACACCGGAGCTTGCCAATCGGATCGCGAGTCATCCCCTAAGAATCTGCTGACTTCGCTGCATCGAGTGTCGCCGCTGCGTCAGTTTCGAAAAGAGCGGTGGTCTTGTCGCGAGTGCGACGCCATGGGATTGATCGCATATAAAAGCACGGCGACGGCCAGGAGACTCTCCGTATCGTTTTCTCCCCCCCATCCTAGATGCATCGAGCGCATATCTACCAGACAAAGGCACAATGATGTCCCGACCTTGGTAACAGTATTGCGACACGCGCGCCCCCGTCTATTCTTCGTGTCCTCCATCTCTTGTGAAATCGAGGAACTTTCGTATATCGGTAGCTGCCTCTAGCCATGACGTTGAAAAGCAGAGCCGGATCTTTTGAGCCTGATTCTCGAGAATCCAGCCAGCTCTCGGAGCAAGACTCTGGAGCTGGTTATGGCCCATCCGAGGCCGTATCAACACATAGAGAGCATGGATTCGCTGAGGCGCTTGCCAGATTGTCACCGCCTTCGACGGAATGGGCGCACCGGAAGGGAGGTCGGGAACGTATAGAGGCCTGGAAAATGACTCCGGCGGGGACGTCATCATCCGGGGCCGTATCAGCATGCCCTTATAGCGTTGAACGACTCGCTGCATCACTTGCCGGGTTGTTACCGCCTTGGACAGAATGGGTGCACTTGAAGGAAGGTCGAGAACGTATAGAGACATGGGACAGGATTTGGCAATCGGCATCATCGGGAAGGCGCGATAATCCATTATCTAGTGGCAGCGAGGACGAGGCCGCATCTGCCGAACGCTCCGGCGCGGATAGAAGAGCACGGCCAAAGACCAGTCCGGAGGAAAACGCGACTGTTCCCGCGGCAGAACAAGAAAGCCTATTACCTCCGGACACGCGCCCGTGCGGAGCGCAGCGTCAGGGCCCGCGCCGCCTCACGGCAGCGGAGAGATCGAGGCTCGTGGAAGCCGTTCGCAACTGCCTCCGCGTCCGCATCAGCGGCGTTCTCGGAGCCACCACCCGAGGTGCCGCGGGGGGCGAGCAGAGCGATCCTAGCAGCGCCTTCTCTCAGACGAGAACGGCTCCGTCGTCGCAGCAGCGCACCAACGGGACTAGTAAGCGGAAGGGTAACCAACGCGGAGAACGGGCGGGCGACGACAGCGACGCGGACGGTCTGGAGAAGCGACACAAGAGATGTCCGGAGCCGAGTCCGGGGGTCGTACGTGATAAGTTCGCCTGTCCCTGTTTCAAGAGGGATCCGCAGCTGTACGGACCAGAGTCCGACTGTGCCAGCCACTCTTGGGGCATTAGACGACTTAAGTGAGTGCCATCAAAAACCCCGGCGACTTGATGCGTTGCTAAGCTATACCGGAAGGGAGCACCTCCGTCGACGGCACTTACCACTGTTCGAGTGCGACAGTTGCCTCGGCGCGTTCTGCTCGGAGGCCAAGCTGGCGACGCACCGAAGGAACTGCGCCGCACCGGCTAAAGGAGATGGCGATCGTCCCGCACAGCTCGCCCAGCAGAAGTGCGCGAGGATCATGGATACGCAGCTTTTTAAGGGCAAGTCCGACCACGCCAAGTGGTTGGCCATATTCGAGATCCTTTACCCCGAAGTACCTCGCGAGGAATACCCCTCGCCTTGTGAGTTCCCACGACGCGTTGTTTCTGTTCCCGGAGGCTGAGCCCGTCGTAGATCACGACCACAATTCCGTCGAGAACTTCCTTCACTTCGCTCTTCAGCAGGCACCCCTGCACCTACCCGCGGAGCTTGGCCAGTTTGTCTTCGTGACGGGTGGCGAGGACGCGAGGGATGGCGTGACGGATATCGTGAGGGGATTTCTCCGCAGCGTCTACGACAGCTATCGGGACTCCCGGAGACCAACATCTTCCAACACGCTCCGCGCCCCGGATAGTCTGACGTTAGAACCAGCAGATCACTTATCCGATGGGCAGGCAGCACCGGAGACAACGGCGGACCACATAGCACCCGGCGTTCACGGCTACCTCGGGGCTCTCCTGCCTTCCGGCTTCGCCGATGAGGAGATTACTTGGGCACTACGCGGCGGGACGGTCCCGTTCTCTTGGAACTTCGAAGAGGAAGCCCGACCCCCCTCCGACGAGTTATCGCAAACGGCGGATGCTGGTCCGGATGGCTCGTTGGGCTTCGAGGATACGTATGCCCGTGATCTGGGGTTGGAGCTCGACTCTGGCTTCTGGGGCTCGGGGAGCTCGATGGAAGCGGAAGGCGAGCCTCTCGCCAAGGACGCATGCGCGGATAGAAAGAGCTGCGAAGCTAGCATCGACGTATGCAGACCGAGCCCTCCAAGTGAAAAAGGGTGATGGGGGGAAAAAAAAATTCTCCATCGATACGATTCGATACGGATTTGGAAAGGTCGTGTTTGGGAAAGATAGTGAAGAGTATAAATTGCACATATCGCGAGAGGGCATGGCAAAGACGGATTAGAGGTTGTCTCAAGATGGCTGTCTTTGATTTGTTTAGCCAGTCACAAGTTTGCTGTTCTGGTATTGCGTTGGCCCATTCCGCCATATCGCCCTGTCAGATAAACTCGGGAGGCCTACGCAATCGGACTCGGGTCGTTGCACCCGCACAGTAGGACAACTGGGACCACCTTCAGTCTATAGAGTGCTACGACGCCCAGCAGGCAGTGTTGTCAATCCAAGCTCTGTCCCTCCACACCAACACGATTCCGCTGTGCCGTGCCCCTCGCAATAGTCCTCGACGGATCGGATACTCGTCCGTAGGGGAAAGTCCAAACCGACCAATAGGTGCTCTACCGCGCCCCGAACCCTTGGCCCGCCTGCATCCTCCCCTAATGCTCGAGCACGACCGGCTTCCCCCTCTCCCAATTATCGATGCTCTCCCTGACGTTGACCCAGTACCTCAGCCTCACGACCTCGCGCCTCGCAGCCTCCAGGTCGTCCCTCGCGAACGCGTCCTCGAGCACGGCCTCGCTGGCGCGGATGCGGGCCTCGTTCTCGGCGCGCACGTCGGCGAGGTGCTCCTCGGCGGCGGCCTCCTCGACGCGCTCGCGCGCCTCGAGCACGGCCGCCAGCAGCTCCGGGTCCTCGACGCGCGCCGCCTCGTCCTCGGCGTCGCGGACCCCGCGCAGCCCCAGCACGTACACGGCGCGCCGGAACGGGCTCGCCAGCGTGTGGAACGCCTCGTTGATGCGCGCCGACGCCGCCTCGGCGCGCGACCTCAGCGACGACGGCCCCTGCGCGTGCAGGTCCGGGTGCGCCCGCGCCTGCAGCGCCAGGTACTCGCGCCGCAGCGCCCGCACGTCCACGCGGAACGGCCCCGCCGGCGGCGGGCCCCGCGGCAGCGTCTGCGGGAAGAGGTCGTAGTGCGTCTGCGGCGCCTCGTGCTTGGCGCTCGATGTCGTGGTCGGCGCTTCTCCTTTCGAGTTGGTGCCGTCGCCTTCCGATGGCGAGGGTTGTTGTCCTTCGGAGGCGGCGGCGCGCAGCAGGGGCCGGCCGTGGTGCATGGATCTCGTCGTCGATCGCGGGGACTGCCGTCGAAGTCGTGCCATGGCGATGGAGGATGTGGCGGCGGCGGTTCGTTGAGACAGTGATGGGGCGGCGAGAGTTCGGGAGGACAAGGCGCGCCGCTGTAGCTGTAGCTGTTCTCTGCAGGCGTCGCAAAGACGGCCGACTTGCCGTCTTGGAAATAAGGAGGGTCGCATCGTGACTTAAATGCTAGTGGCAGCAAAAAGGAGTGCACAGATGGAAGGGGCCTCGCGGAAAATACGAAGAATTGTCGAGGGCGGCGGCGTCAGAGCTGTCACTGGCAACATTTTTATGGAGGTTCGGGGGATGACGTGACGTTGGACAAGGCTCGGCGAAAGAATCGTCTCGGCGCCGACTCTGGCCTTGGCTCGAAGAGACCCACCGACACCCGATCCCCTCACTTACTGATACGCCCCATCCGAAGTTCCCGATGAAATACGGGCGTGAGAAAGGTAGAACGCATAAAATGGCCGTCTTCAAATACAAGAGGCAATTATAAATTCATCGGTCCGAAGATTTCGTGGCGGAGATGCTGGAAGCGTAGAATCTGCGCTATTAATCGTTTTTTAAATTCCATTCAGGGGTATCATGGGCCGGATACTATGCCACAGCCTACCCTACAGCTACCTGCCCAGCTATGCCTCTCGCATTGTGATTATGAGCATGGCAAATTCGAAAGGAAGCCATGACCACCCGCCCGTCTACCCAAGTTAAATATTGAAAACATGACGACGCAGACAAGGCATCCGATAGAAGGTTTCGTAAATAATCGTAAAGACGCCTACCTGCCTACGACAAGCGCACGTCGCGCCAGAATCCCCGTTCCACATGCCACCACCTCTCGCGATCCCTCTTGTCGCCGATATCCCGAGCGTTCCAGCGGCCCTCGCATCCGCCGGCGGCGCCTTCTCCGTCCCTCAGGTCCTCACCGCGGTCCCCGAGCAGGTCCGCGAACCCGACGAGGCCGCCGCCCTCGTCCGTGGCGCCCTCGTCCGGGGTCAGCCGGTAGCGGATCCGCGACGCGGTGTCGCCGAGGAAGCCGCCGAGCTCGAACTTCTTGACCACGGCCCCGCCCTCGTCGACGACGTTGACGACGAAGCGCGGCCTCGCCCACGCCGCCTCGAGCCGGCCCTGCGCCGCGATGCGCGACTGTACGAGGTTGCTGCACCGCGGGGCCGGCGGCGCGAGCGCGGCGGCCGTCTCCCGCTGCGACGGGCTGCTCGCGGCCGCGCCGTACGTGTCAGGGAACATGAAGCTCAGGGGCGACCTGGTCGGCGTCTTGGGAGTGGTCGGCGTCGTGGCGGCGGCCGGGTCCGGTTTCGAGTTTGCCGCCCGCACGATGAGGCCGCGGTACCTGTCGCCGGCCCTCTCGATCCTCGCCTCGGGCTTGCAGAGCGCCTGGAAGAGGCCTTCGGGGTCGTTGGGCGCTCGCAGGACGCGCAGCGACGGAAACCCGTTCGCCTCTATGCTCCTTGCCAGGATCGAGTCCGCCACGTTGGCGCACGTCGGGTGGCTCGTGACGTCCCAGTGCAGCTTGCGCAGCGTACGCGAGGCCAGGTACGGGAACAGCCAGATCACTTCGTCTTCCGGTAGAAGCAGCGTCTTCTCTTGGACGAGGGAGAACGTCTCCAGGGACGTGAGATGGAAGAAGATTCGACCCAAGACCGGCAGAGAGTCCAGGTTCGTATGCCGCAAGGTGAGGCCCTTGATGGATTGACTAGAGGGCCGCCTCGTAAAAGCCGCGAGACCCGCGCTTGTGACGCCGCGCATGTGCGATAGGGAAAGAGTCCGTAACGGAGGCAGCGACAGCAGATTCGAGTCGTTGAAGGCCGTGGGCGGGAAACATGACAGGTAAAGGTGTTCCAGAGCTGGTAGGTGAGCCATCGTATTTCCTAGCAGCGAGACAGGGGTAATAGTCGCTCCCGGGAGACAGTGTATGGCCAAGGTCGTCAACCGCGACCAATTCACGTGCAACTCGACAAACCTCGCGCCCTGGTCCGGCCGAAGATCCCCAGGCGATGCGCCGGGGTCGGGTTTCGCACGGGGTTGCCCCTGCGGCGACGAAGCTTCCACCACCCAAGTCATCTCCTTGAGATGTTCCCGAGTCGACAACGCGTAGAATAGGCGGTTGAACGAGTGGTCGTAGTTCTGGTGAAATCCCACGAGACGCTCGAAGTTCGGACATGCCATGATGACGGACGCGACCAAGTTCTGGTACTTGTCCAGCGGCGTATCGGCAGGCACAGCCGGTGCCTTGAGACTACGCACGAGCGCGGCGATGTGAGGATTAGATCTCAGGGTGCGGCGCAGCAGGACTAATCGAGTTCCGCAACCCAGTCTGTAGCGCTTCTTTTGCACTTGCGAATCAGCCCCGACGAGCCGTACGTCCTCGTATCTTCGCATTCTGTCAGCAACAATTCGTCCGTAATCCATCTTCCGGGGTATGATCAGCTCACAGTGCAGCCCGTGCCGGCCTCAGAAATCTCCGCGCGGCGACGGCGACCGAGCACAGGTCCCTCATCATGCACGTCGCACAACTGTCGCTCCCCGGCCGGAGATGCTTCTCCCTTAGACTGCTTAAGGTGAGTTCGAGCACCTCGTCCGGCAGCGCGGCGAAGAGTTCCCCCGGCGCCCTCCTCTGTCTGTTCTGCTTGATCGGTGCAGGTCGTTGAAAGCCGTGCTCCGGCCTTCGCGGGCTCATTTCCAGGGAATCGAAGCTTGTGAAGCTGGACCGGCTGCTCGAGGGGCTCGCGATCGTGACCTCGAAGCCGTCTCCCGACAGGACGGTACTCGCAGAGCTCGAACTGCTACTCGAAGGCCTCGGCCGGTCATACATGGAAGGCCGCTGCATTTGGTTACGATAACCGGCAGGCACCCCCTGCAGCGTTGGGTTCGGTCCCTGCGATATCCGATTCGGCCCCCGCGGCATTGGATTCGGGCCCTGCGGCATCCTGTCCGGTCGTTGGCCCTGGGCGTAAGTCGGCCCCGTCGCGGCAGCAGTGGAGCGATTGGTCCTCATGTCCGTGTCCCGATTCGGTCGGTCCCGCGCTGCGAATGTTTCGGGAGGGAATCCGTTGTGAACTCGTGGGGCCGGCCCGGGGCCCATTACGGAACCCATCTTGAATGCTCTGCGCGGTGGCACAGGCTTCAGAAAATTATCGTCGAACGCCGGACGCGAGAGTGCCACCGATGCGGAACGAGCTCTTTGGTGTCTCGTAGGAAATCTGCAGGAGAAAGGAGGGAAGATTAACAACGTTAATAGGAGCTAACTAGCAGCAAGAAGAGGCTAAGCGAAGACGGGCAGCCATTAGCGAACTTGGATGGGTCCGGGATTATGGACGGGGATCCTCAGGAGATGGTACGTGACGATGTAAAGTGCGCGAGGCAGGTTGGTGCAATCTAGGAAAAACTGTAGACCCTTGGGTATCAAAGGCTGCTGTTGCTCTCTGTGGCCGTTGAGAATGTCTACTGATTTCCCAGCCGTTTATCACGGCGTTTTGATCTGCATTGATCGAGAAAAACCGAGATTGATTGACTTCCAAAACCTATCCCGTATTGGTTCGTCGCGGTCGCGCTCGGTTGCCACTTGGCGGTAGAGTATCGCCGGGCGCCCCTTGCGCTGAACATCCTAATCTGAACGCCCCCCTGAGGAAAGTGGAAATAAACTGTTTCCCCCTCGGGCCCCTTTCGCAAGGGCGGCTGATCGGCTTTCCCGCACGACAGGGTGGGTGGTGCCGCGAGTGCCATCTCGGTTAGCTTCACGCTTGACCGCGAGTCTCGCCGCCTAGCCAAGGACTATGACGAAATAATAGTAAGTTGGGGTGGAGACCACCCGTGTAAGTGTAAATAAGATTTATCATTTCGCGATATCTGAAGAAATGCAAGAATAACAGAAGCCGGAGAAACCGACTGCGGTAACCCGGTGCAAGGAAGCTATTCCGGACCGGAACGAGAGGTGAACGACGGATTAGACGGAAGGGACCGCTGGATTCGGTCGACCGTTAACAAAAAATGACTTACTCGGGAGTTGTGTCGGAAGGTGTGGTATCCACCTCGACTTTTTGAGGGTCTGGATGGTTGACCGGCTTGTCTTCGACGGCGAAACGAATTGTCGACATTGACTTCCACCTCTTTTTCAGGACAGACCGCTGTCTGGGCGGCTTCTGAGTTGGTGCCCGTTCGAATATATGCATCTGTTCGGACATATGAGCGGGCGGCATATGAGACGGTCGCTGTTCGAATATATGGGCGTAGGCGGCCGCGCTCTTATTATACGGCGTCCCGGCGCTTGCCATTTTCGCTTATTGGTCGACGCTTTTGGGGGGACGACTGTTCGATACGGCGCAACCCCAAAGTGCGGAAAAGCCTCCAGTGAACAGCCAAGTTGCGTTTGCCTGGTGTCGTCTCTCACACGATTCCGATTTCAGCTGAACATAGAGGCGTTCTGTCGTTTGTTGAGTTGCGGGGCCTGCAGCGCGACCGGAAATGGGGGGGAAGGTCCACGAGATCCTAAATTCGAGGCGAGCTCAGGTTATACGTTCCGAAATATGACCGCTGGATAAAAAAGCAAGCTAGCTTCTAAAGTTTACAGGTCATCGGAGTCATTCGAGTCCAAGACCAGGAACCCTCCCGATGGGGACCAAGTGCAGATCAGAGATGACGATGCGAGGCAAGGCAAGCCGGGGCGTGGAAGTTAGCTGCTCGGTCAATGTGGAGGTTCATACGAGGGAGACGCCATTAAGCGATGGTTCGTATTATCCGGTAGTTCGAACTACACTTATCGAATCATTCAAGCTGTCTCTATGGGTGATTGTGCCAGCCGCTTTGCCATCATTATTTTGGGACTCTAGATTCTTGCCTTCTGAATTCCGGGTGCCGAGCCCTTTCTTACGACCAGCGTGGCTTGCGAAGAGGCTCGCTCGGTCAGCATAAGGCAACGACGTGAAGAGTCCGTGCTAATGAACAGAGAGCCACAAGACCTTGCTCAGCCCGGCGCATGTCAACTTGTTTTGTTAGTTCATGCATGGCGGAGCGTTCCTCCTTCAGGTATGTCATCTCGCCTGTTATTCGTTAGAGACGACCAATCATTTTCCGCATTGGGGGTTGTCCGGCCTGTTAAACCCGGCTGGTCGTGCCCCATCACGGGTCCCAA
The DNA here is from genome assembly GCA_004154915.1 of Monosporascus ibericus. Classification (NCBI taxonomy): domain Eukaryota; kingdom Fungi; phylum Ascomycota; class Sordariomycetes; order Xylariales; genus Monosporascus; species Monosporascus ibericus. The sequence goes on from QJNU01000242.1 coordinate 62,067, forward strand.
GGTCCGGCTCTTCAAGAATGACGTCTTGGCCATGAGTCGAAGAATCAGACTTCTCTCTTACGAAGGAGATATACGTATCTGTCACTAAGTCGCATCTTGAAAGCTCCATGCTCTGCTCTGGCGCTACGCCGAACTGGTTGCTTGGGAAGACCGAGCGGGTTGAACTTTTGAATTTGCCCACATCCACCGACCCCGCTGTATGACCACAAATTGAATCATAATCCGTTCTCTTTTGGGCGAGAGTATTGCATTGGGGCTTCAGCTTCAATGCCGTACGACTTGGTGGTATTGTCGATTGGGGAAAGACCATGTTATAAAAATAGAAAGAGGCACACTCGCACCATTGCCGATACACTTGTGACATGCACCTCCGATATGCATGGTCACTACTGTAGGTGCACACGTAGCTACTGGATCTATAGCAAGCCAAGCACATGCAAGCAGTTATAGCTCGAACAGGTATCTTTTGCTGATATCCATTACGTGTAACAACTCACCATCCTCCGATATCCCGTGCACTGATTATATCGTCGGCGCAATATTGAATGCACAACTATTAGATTTTAAGGGTTGCAACTGCGAGGCTACAGTATTTAATTGGCACTTTCCAGGAAGTCCACGCCGCATGGCCGTACGTGTAGAGGTCTACAGCCCTGGACCATTTTTAGGAGCACAATGGGTAGCAATATCGAACTAATAAAATAATTAATATAGGCCAAACAGCTAGACACTTGCAGAGGCGAAAGCATTTCAGTTGCTTGACGATGCGTATTAACTATATAGTTGCTTAGGTAAGCAAGTATAATCCATCAGCACGTGATTTGAGTACCTAGGTAGGTCTGGCGCCCCTTGACTGAGGCACGCACCCTGGTACGTACCGCCAGCATTCTGCAGTTGGGGATTTTTACGTGCGATTCGACGCGCTCCATCTGCGGGCGGACAGGAATGGGGGTTGAGCTTCCCCGTGCAAGGCGCAAACGCCAACCCGCCGAATTGACCCGTGCTACTATTTCGTACTGCGTCCATTTCGCAGATCCCCGTCCCAACCCGCGTCCATACGGAAACCGCTCACACGAAATATCCGCACATACGTGGCGACTTCGCAGGACGCCGTACGTTACCATAATTCTAATTGTGACGCCGGATTTCGCGCGATTTCTCTCGACGCAGAGACGCCCAGATTACGATCCAGGACTGGTGGCTCTGCCTTGGGGTACGAATTTGCATCTGCTTCTACGTTGCGTCGCCTCGTTCATTCACTCCATAGCATGGGATGAGATGACCTCTTCTCGACAAGTATAAATGATGGAGTCCCGAACTACTCCTCAAGCTTTTCTTTCCAGCTATGCGCCGCGTCTGCGCGCATACAACAACTCACTCCTAACCCCCGTCATCCACTCCAATGCGCCCACGGGACCCTTGTCGCGAACCACGAAGCGAGGTACCACCATCGTCAACTACGCGGAAGACGGGTTCGACTACGACGACGACGACGACGACGATTCCCGAAGAAGGCCTACGGGTCTGCGCAGCATTCGCCGCGAGGACAGCAGCTCGAGGGCCGACGCCGGCGACAAGTTTGGCAAAGAGACGTCGAAGCCCGTCAACGTTCAGGGCATCTATAGAGAGTGGATGCTCAAGACCAGGAGTCGGTCGGATCTCCATAACCAAGCTCAGGCTTCGATGCCCGTCACCCTCATCCCTATCCGCATCGACGTCGACGTTCCCGCCTTCGTGCCCGTCGCACCGCTTGCCCTGCCAAGGGGCGTATCCCATGCCGGTCCCAACATGGACCCGACGCTGTATAGGAACGGGGAGATGACGGTGCCCTTCAAATTGAGGGATATCTTCCTATGGAATCTGCACGAGACCGTCATAACCACCGATCAGTTTGCCGCCACCCTGGTCCAGGACCTCGATCTCCCGAACCAGGGGATCCTCATCGGCGAGATCAGCAAACAGATCCGGACACAGCTGGAGGAGTATGCGGGCGTCGCGCTTCATCCACTGTTCCATTCCGAGGATAGGACGCCTCCCGACGGCTCCGCGGCCGCACCCGCACCCATCGCCCAACCGTCCTTCCGCGATACCCCCGCCACCCCGGCCACGCCTCTTCTACAGTCTACCCGCGGTCCCGAGACCCCGTTCCGATTTGGCGTCGACACGCCCACCAAGGTCGCCGGTTCGCAAGCCCCGGATGTTACGGCGACCGCGACGCCCATACCCGCAAGCTCGGACGATCTCAACCCCGACGACACCTACCGGTGCATTGTTAATCTCAATATCAACCTGTCGTCGCAGCTGTACACGGACAAGTTCGAGTGGTCGTTGCTTCATCCTCCCGGCACGGCCGAGGCGTTTGCGAAGGTTACCTGCGCGGACCTGGGACTCGCGGGCGAGTGGGTTCCCGCCCTAACCCATGCGATCTACGAGGCCGTGTTGCGGCTGAAGAAGGAGGCCTGCGAGTCCGGTGGGCTTGTAGCCGGATGGGGCGCGATGGGCACCGAGCTTCCGAACGACGCCGCCCACGGGGGCGACGCGGGTTGGCGGTACGACCCCGAGCACCTCGCCGACGAGTGGGAGCCGAAGATCGAATTCTTGTCGAAGGAGGAGATGGAGAAGCGAGAGATCGATCGCGAGCGTCAGATCCGCCGTCTCCGCCGCGAGACGGCCCGGTTCAGCAGCAACACCGGCATGATCGGCGGCACGCCGCTGGGCGGTGGCCTCGGCCTAGGGATCGAGCTGGAGGAGGAGCGGATGGGGCGAGGAGAACGATCCAAGAGGAAGCGGAGATTCCGGAGTCTGAGCCCCCTCGGCCGATCCGGCACGCCGGGCGGCAGAGGCACTCCCGACGCGGGCTACGGCGGCGGCAGCGGCTCGCTCACCGAACAGGAGAGGCTGAATTGGCGCTGCAGCCACTGCCGCATCTGGGGCACGAGCGTCTGGGCGGTCAGAGACGGCCCGCACGGTCCGAAAGTAAGTACCCGGATAGTCCGGTCGCCTTTGGGACTCGTCCTTTGCTGATGACATACCAGTCTCTCTGCGCCAACTGCGGCCGGGTATACGAGCAGACCAAGAAGCTGCCGAGATGGACGAAGAACTTGCACGGGATAGATATAAGACCATTCTAGGAGACGATGGGTTGGTAATTGACCAAGTAAGGCACCGAAGCTCGGACGAAGAGAGGGGGCATGGCTTGAGCGAAGCGAGCCGAACGTACGAATTACGGCGTCTTCTTATTGCAGGGTCACGGTATGTGCACGGGATCGATCGCGGCTAGAGTCGTCGGCCAAGGCGACACCGACGTCGTCAGCGCGGGCGCCGCAGTAATTTAGGTATTATCTCTAACACGCAGAGTGGCTTGGGGTGATATGTAATGGCCTTGCAAGCGCTCTTCCTCATTTTGATGCCGCCTTTGTATACTAGGATACAGACGCGAGGTTCAGAAGCAGCGCAATGCCCAGCGGAAGCCGGCTGGACCAATAGCGGAGCGCGGCCTTGATAGAAGGAAATCCCCAAAAGACAAATCTTGACCCTTGGCAACACATAGTAATGATAATGCTAACTCGTACGGAAGTCGTGAGAGCGGCCAGCCCAGCACGCGCCTAGTAAATTCCCGGGACGATCCCGTGAGGGACGTTCTCTTGAGCCGCGCCCCCCGCTCCCCGTACTTCTCGGTGCAGCGCTCGTCGAGTGCCGTCAGGGCGCGCGAAGCTCGGGTCCCAGCCCTGCCACAAGCCCATCGCCACGCCGCCGACCCACCCGCACGCCGTCATGCAGTACCCTCCCACCACAGCGCGTACCCGAGGTAGTCAACGTGGCGCGCCCGCCGGCAGAGGCACGTCTTGCGGACCTTCCCCGGGTTCTCCGGCCGCGCCTTGAACGCGCCTACGTTGCCACTCCGGCGCGTCTCGGTCGCCGTGCCCGCCAGATACAGCACGGCGCCCCCGCCTACGCCGAGCGGCAGCAGCGCCGTTCCGCCGCGACGACCACCACCAGCAGACAAGGGGGAAACGCGCGTCGACGCCGACCGCAGACACGTCGCCGCCGCCGCCGCCAGGAACAGCAGCGCTTCGAGGCTGTTCACTGACGCGTTGCGCAGCGCCATGGCGGGAACTCCTCGGCCGACAAATATCAAACCCCGAGGATCTGCTTGAGGCTCGACCCGGCCGGCACGGCGCCCGCACCCAGGCCACAGAAGGCCGCGATCCCCGCCATGAACGGTGGCAGCAGGGGCGACACGCCGGCAACGGGCGTGAGGCCGAGAGTGCTCGGCAGTGCCGTTTTGTGTTTCTCGTATGGGCTTTGATGAGGTTCCTGGATGGCTTCTCTTTCGTACCGTACAACCTTAGCGGGTTTAAGAAACGAAAAGGAGTCTAGAGACGGCTGAGAGAACCCGGGCCGTATAGTGGAATATTCTAGGAGGGCTGGCCCACAGTGGTCGAATATGGCCGCCAATGAAGCTATTCGGAGGCAGCGTCTCGGCCTGCGTGTTTATCTCGAAAGATTCAGGCCAGCTCGGCACCGGGCTCAAGGAGTTATGTGGGGCGGCCATCCCCGACGATGGCGACACGGACTCGGGCCGCTGTTTCCCGGAGGTGTAAAATGAGGCTTCAATTCATCAGCGCCCGATGGGGCGATTGTTTCGAGACACAGCTTACTGGTAGACGGGTGTTTTCCGTGAGACCGCCAAGCCCCGGGCTCTCCGGCCTCCGGTTATTTAGTATAATGCCAGGCAACAGGACCCATAGGCATGACGGGGGCCGGAACCGGAACCCTGCCTGCTGTACCGCGTCTCATGCGTCACACGACCAATCAACTTCCGAACCTCGCTGCATCATGAGGGCAAAGCTTTGGTTCCTGCTTGTTCCTCGTACCGAATCGAGCCACTCGGAACGGAGCCGCAAAGTTTTACGCCGTTGATAGCTGGTACTGAGATACGCCGAATGCTATGCGGCCATGCCCTGGTAAGGATCGTGTTGTTCGGCCTGCTATCAATAATATGCCAGATGCCGTACAGTAGCTCCCAGTAGTGCAGTTTGAAAACCTCCACGCCCACTCATAGTCTAAAGTGGTGCGGGACTCGACACATTGGCGACGGAATTAAACCGTCGACTCACCTCGGTGAGTCTGGTGTTTGGATAGCGGCGCTGATGTACATTGGATCTACCGACAAGAGCTTCGAAGGATGCTTGGCGATCGAGGTCGACATAACGCTTCCCGCTTATTTAAAATGTCACTATATTCCCTTGTGATAGTAGTAGTAGGTAATGACGTGCCTGGGTCGCGGTGGGGATTACATCGACGGCACGAGGCGGCCTACTCGCCGAAGTGCTTCGCCTTCCCCTCTGACCCCAAGGAGGTCGTCGCCCCCAGCCTCGGCGGCGAGCCCCAGGTCCCGGAGCAGACGTACCTCGCCCGACGCCACCGTCTCCGTGACGGCGAGCTCATATCCATGAACAACGGGTCCGAGGAGAGCGACACTGCGATACAGGGGGCTGAAGAAGAAGAGCGGCGACGACGGCGACGAAGAGACCGCCCCCGTCCGGGTCAACGCCGACGACATGAGCGCCCGCGGCGTCGGGAAGGTGGGCGAGAGGGTGTTCCGGGAGGGGCGAGACGCCTCGTTTCCGCCCTCAAGGAGAAAGGGATCGAGAGGTTCAGAGTCAGGTGGGGCGAGGGCATGGAGGACGTCATTAAGGGGTGGGACCGCCTTGGGGCCTGGCGCTGGGTGGCTGGGATACCCTGTGTATAATGATTTTCAGTCTGCGAAACGTCCTAAAGAGCGCGCGCGCGGGGGGGGGGGGGT
>QJNU01000242.1:67885-103165 GCA_004154915.1 Monosporascus ibericus
CCCCCCCCCCCCCCCCCCCCCCCCCCCCCCCCCCCCCCCCCCCCCCCCCCCCCCCCCCCCCCCCCCCCCCCCCCCCCCGACGGCAGTTGAGGGATTATAATTCGGTTGGCTTCTTCGAACCTTCTGGCGGTCTCTGATCAATAACATGACGATTTGGATGTTCAACCCCCCCAATGAAGTGACACTGGCTCTCAGCCCCTTCATGTCATAGGGACCGCCTACCTTTCGAAGGGAGTATCGATCTGTCTACTTGTAATATGACCGCCAATTCCGCTCAGCAAAGCGTCACAGTGCACCCAGTGTGGCTTACCGTAACCCATTCATCGAACCATCCCTATCCTAGTACCCGGGGTAGGAGTTGATTTTGAGTGGCGGCATCTCTATCATAGTTCTAAGGCAACGGAAACTCATTGACGATGGCTTCTCATGATGCTGGCTAGCTCTTCTCAGGATGTTTCAGCAAGTTATGCAAGGTTCCCCATGCTGTGATGTGGATTCTTATCCAGGTCGCAATGTCAATACCGTAACACGCACATAGTGCTTCGGCCTGGGCTTGAGTCGTATTGGTCGCGCTTAAGGGGCTACAAGTAGGCGAATGGACTAACGTCTCGCAAAGGAAACGGAGAGGGTATCTAAAGACATCAAATCATTAGAGCCATCCAGGGCTCAGGTCGGTCCCCGTCAATGTGCTCAAGCCACTGCATAAATTCTCCGTCGTGCCCCAGATGCGGCGTGCCGAAGCCGAAGTCTATGTCGCCCGTCGCGGTTGTGGAAGCATCCGCCATCAGCCCTGGGTTCCGTAGAGTCTCGCCCGAAGTCCCGCTCACTTCGAACTGCTCGATGTTCTGCTGTGGACCATCCGACTGCTGCGGGTGGCGATCCGCACGAACCCCTGTCACCAGCGTGCGGTGGACTCAGGACCTTGTCCAGGATACGGGTGATGACCTTGCGTCCCTGGTTGCAGATCGCGAACGAGCCGTCCTTCGGGTCGACGGCTCCGAACCTCGCAGCAAAGACCGACAGCCCTTGGATGGTCGGCTCCTCGGCAGCACCGCGCTGTCGGGCTGGGGGGGGGGCTGCTCCCGTTTGAGGAGTTCGACGGCGATGATGGCGGCGCTTCGCAAGCCGTGAATGACGAGGATGGAATTGATGTCCATCATGAGACATGACAATACATCGAGGCGTTGGGTGATGTGTAAGACGTCTTTAAAATTCACTCGAGCTGTCTGGATCAGCTTCGTAGAGCCCGCGCCGGTCTTACGGACGAGGACGCGCTGGAGGAGCAACTCGTTGCTTTGGAGACCTCGACAGATGTAAAAATGAAACAGCTTTTCGACGGGCTTAAATCGACTCGGGTCCATCGATTCATCCCGTACCCTTTGGACGAATGGCGGTAAGCCGGCCCATTGCTCTTCCGTCATATCCTGAATGGGCCTTCGCGCGGTGCAGAACCTCTTCGGAGGTGTGCTGCCAGAAAGCTAAGTCGAGGAATATCCTCTCTCGTGCAGCCGAACCGCACCCAGGCCCGCAGCCATGTGACACGCTCGATCCGTCCCACTTGGCTAAAGCCATCCTTGTCGAGGTTGGCCGTGGTGGCGGCGATTTCGTCCCTTCCGTTCATGAGTTGAGCTCCTGACATGTCTAGCGGGAGATCGAGAGTATTATGGCGGCATGAGAGACGTGGGGGACGCCCAAGAAATGCCGCTAAGCCGACCTCGCTCGAATATATCCCGCAAATGGCCCGTTTCCGCTGCTCCGCATGAAAGATTGCTACCTTACCATTCGCCTCTATCCCTTGGTGCAGTCCCATCACGATAACGGTATTATTCTCCGCGCCGGTTGCGCCGTAAAAAGCATAGCTGCCATCCCCTTTGACGGCTCCCGTAAGGCACGCATGTTCACATGCTAACCACAGAAACATGTCGTTTGTCGACTGGCAATCGCGGCAGAAACCAAGACAGGCGTTGGCCAAGCCCAACATCCGCCTTGCGAAGTCGATGCCCGCGACGCCGGTCTCTGCCAGCAAAGAGTCGGAAGGGTGGAGGGACCGCGGCACATATGCCGGTAATGGCAGCGATGCATCCAACGACGTCCCACCTCGGATGCGGACCTGTTCTAGACACGCCCAATCCAACGGAGAGATGCTCCCGTCGAATATTAAGGGGCTTCGGGCATTGCGCCATATCAGTTCGCATATGCGTCGGATTCTCCCGGGTCCTTGTGCTTTTAGGACGTCTCCGTGATGAATCGATAATTTGAGAAGCCGCTACTTCATGACCGGCCCGAGGCATATGTTACTCGACCCTCCCGCAGCCTCGAATACCCGCGATACGAAGCGGTTCACCGTGCTCCTGTGCTTGAGGAAAGAGAGAACTTCGCATGATTCGGTCCTACGACGACGCGAAACCATGACATGCCGCACCTGAGAAGATTCCGCGTCGGAGGGGACCACCCCAAGGTTGCCCAAACCCCGCGAATATCGATGAGTAAGACGTCACTCCGAGGAATCCGGGATTCTGGATCTAGGGGGCTCGCACCGAGCGTTCAGAGGAGGGGCCGATGCCGCGCAATGCCTCCGAACCGCGTCCCCGCAGCCGGGTGCATCGTTCGCTGTAGCTTCATGAACGGCTGACGTACGATCTGTCTCGACCGATTGAACGATGTCTGGGGAGCCTCCGTCACCCGTAATAGTTGGCGGGGTCGGGAGTTCGGCCCCAGGTGATCGGCGACTCCAGTACCGTTGTTAATCAGTAAAGGTTGTCCTGTCGGCGTAAGGTCGGCTTCCCGGTGCTATTGGTTGACGTTCGGCCATGGCGAAAATGATAATCTTGGCACTTACCTCGACAAGAGGGTTTGACAGTTAGACACACTGGTCTCCTCGTCGCCTCGTGATGCATCTCTGGCATATAGGGACAATGTCTGTGATCGAAGCTAGAACCGATCGGCTAGGGGACACGAGAATCCGCCGAACGGTCGTATAGGACTAGATGAGACTCACGCGATCCGGCCATGAGTCGGCAGGCGTAGGAAAGGGGGCGGCAAGCGCGGAGCTTCCGGAGCGCCTCGGACTCGCATCGACGTTCACGCAAAGAGTCTCTTGGTGCTCAGGCGAGATTGACCCGTCGAGCGACCGAGCTACTGGGAATGGGAATCGTCCACACCCTTGTCGGGGATACTTAGCGTCGCACCGCATATGCAGTTGGCGATTCCCCCAACATTGCAATCCACATCGGCCATCGGAGGTGTCTAGCTTGCGATATGCACACCGTCTCTTCTTGCCGAGCGCCATGTAGCCCAATTCAGCTTCTGTCGGATAAGTAGCGCAATGAGTGCGCACTTATCAATACAGTCTTTTGGTGCAGTGGCTACGTAACAGCTTCAGTTGTGTTGATGATCCATCCTCGGTCAGTTCGGTCGGTATGGCTGCCCCGTCTTTCTCTAACGTTGAGGAGCGGGTGGGCTTGCTAAGCTTTTTGAATCGGCAACTCTTCGAGAAACCGACGCTGCCGCAGAATGTCCATCTCGGCGGGAAGGCGGCCATCGTAACCGGGTCCAACGCCGGCATAGGTCTCGAATGCGCGCGCCAGTTATTGGACCTGGGAACGAGCAAGCTCATTATCGCTGTGCGAGACGAGTCCAGGGGACATGCAGCAAGGGCCAATCTATTGTCCGGTCGCTCAGCCCACCCGGATGACACTGTGGAGGTGTGGAAATTAGATCTCCAGTCCTATGACAGCATCGCCGCATTCGCGGAGCGCACGAGGAGTCTTGAGCGGCTCGATATCGTGGTACTAAACGCAGGTGTAATGAAGCAACGCTTCGATCTAAACCCTTCAACCGGCCATGAGGAGACGATCCAGGTCAACGTCCTATCGACGGCTCTACTTATCATCCTACTTCTCCCTGTTTTGAAGGCCAAGAACTCGCCCGACCAGCCCGGCCGCGTCGCCATGGTGTCGTCCGACGGAGCGTCCTGGGCCAAGTTCGAGGAGAAGAACTCCACGCCGCTCTTGGCTGCTCTGGACAAGCGGGAGACTTTCGGCCCCGTCGACCGCTATTCTACCTCCAAGCTCCTCAATCAGCTATTCGTGACCGAATTGACAAAACGAGTCCCTTCCTCGGTTGCCCTCATTACGCTGCCGAGCCCGGGCTTGTGTTACGGCACGAGCCTCGGACAGCTTCCGGGCGGTAGCATAGTAGACAGCATTGTATCGGTCCTCAAACGAATCGTAGGCCGCCCTCCTTCGATCGGAGCTCGTTCGGTCATCGACGGAGTCGTCCAGCACGGGTCGGAGGCACATGGAGAATACCTGGAGGATTGCAAACTGCAGCCGTGAGTAATTGATCTAGACTCGCACCTGTTGCGTTCGTCTCTTGTTCGTTGCTAATATTGATCACACGATAGTAAGGCACCCCTTGTCTACGCACCCGAAGGCGACCGACTTGCCAAAGCTCTTTGGGATGAGGTTATGGCCGAGTTATCATTTGCGAACGTGGAAGATATCATTCAGGGGCTGGGAAAGTAATTGTAAGAAGATCAAATGCGTGGGAAATCACAAATTCCAGCTTCATATATTTAAATCAAATTACTACAAAACCGTTAACAAAACGACCACGGCTAAAACCCTCGGGAGATAGGTAGTGAGTGGGATCTCCCAGCATCTACCTTATAGACAGTCGAGTCATGACAACACATGCACACCACCTAGCAGCAGCATCGCGAGGACGATGCTCGGCTTCTCCGAGTCGATGACGCCCATGGAGACGGCGTCGGCGACGCTGGCGGTCATCTGGACGAGCTGCTCGGGCGCCTCGATGGCCACGCACCTGCACCGGGGGGCGTGCCGAACACCGTCCGGCAGGAGTCCGCTGACTTGGAAGCTGGTGGACTGGGCCATCGTTGCTTGGGGTGGTGTTTCGCTCGTTTGTTTTCCTTTCTGTGTTCTTACCTGCTTCTCCCGATGGATGTGGACGGCTGATGATGTTCGAAGGAGTTCCTTGGGCCGCGTGGGGAGCTCCTTATATACGTGACTGCATGCCGACCTCGAGGATCCGGACTAGCAAGGGCTTGTGAACACGTCGTAAGCCTGACAATGATCGACCATCTTTGCCGTGGACGACAATGGGATTTGACTCTGCTTGAGGCGTATGGCAGTGGCCTTAGTTAATCATGGCCACATATTATGATTCTTCTAAAAGGCGCATCGTCCGCTTTGTTGGCAGGTAATGGATTGTAGCGGGGGTTAAGGATAGGGGTAAGGGGTAAGTGTACAAGGACGCATTGTTAATAAGGGCTGCCTAGGTATGCGGAGATACTTTCAAAGAAGGGAGCAAGGGACGTTTCGAAACGATGAGCATGTCTTATAAGCATCCAAAGAAGGCGGTCTAGCTCTGGATTGAATATAACGATATCTCAAGGGCCACCACAGCGCAGAATTTCTTCTACTCCGGTTCCTTAGCCTGCGTCTATTTACGAACTGAGGGGCTCGAGTTGTCGCTAATAAGCCATCACACACGAGGTCGCCTGTCTATCATCTGCTTTTGAAGCGGATGACAGAGGCTTGGAGCCCATCGAATCCTTTATAGAGCCTCGCATATTCATGTATATCGCAGAGAAGACCATATAGGTACTCGTCATCGCGGCAAGGTGTGCATAAGAAAGCTTGTCAGATGCTGCCATTTAGCAGTAAGGGGCCTGCCAGGTATCTCCGTAGGGCTACATGTATGTAGGTACCTTATAGATAGTCGTGGCGGTATCGACACTGGGTTGGGCTGACACATCACTGCGGTGCTCGAGTCCACCGTCCTGTTTTGGGGACTACCCTGCAGCCGCCAATAGCCTGCTAGCTCTTTTAGGCTAGCGTCCGTCTAGCGCTGGAGTTAGGCGGTTACGGTGGTGTCTTTCTCTAAATGTTAAGCTAACTTCCTTGTAATAAAAACATACGTGGTATGGTGAGCATCTCTTTCCCATACACTATCTTGGCTGTCAGGTTTGCCGTCTATCCGCGCTGCAGGACTTTGATTTACTCTGGGGCATGATGCCGCGTTTCTCTGTCGACCCCTCTGACAATGTATACAGACGGCTGATCCGCCATGTAGTTCTGTGGGGCGTTCGTGCGTAGCTAACGCGTCCCCCTTCCTTTAGCTGAAAGCGGGCTTTTTAGGCCACGGAGGTCGTAGGTCTTGCACCGCCAATCTTTGAACCGCACACGACCGATGCACCGGACATGGTGAGACCGGTTCGGAACGCAAGAGGGCACCTGGTAAGTTGGAATGCTATTCCAATCGAGCACCCCGTATCGGCACTGACTAGGTTCTTAGGCCCGGCCACTGCTTTTCGGGGAACCAAGACGACAAGGCTTTCCTATCTTGGGGAAAGTCGCCGTGAGGCCAAGCACACAAACTCGTCCCCGGGAGCGCGTAGACGAGGACGAAGGCGGCCGCACGTGGAGAGACCCCATGTCCAAGCTCCTGGAGGGCGCCGCAACCGCTCTCGGCTCGATCGTCATACTCGGCTTGGCCGGCTATTCCTACCACAGGTATTATAAGTCCCTCGTCCTGGTAAAGATAGAAAACTCCTTCCTACCCGGAGATTCCAACCTCGAACGGGCCGCTCTCGGTCGCGTGAGGGCCGACAGCGCCGTCGAGGATGACGACTGGATACCCCGGGCCGAGCAGGCCATCATCGACAAGATCGTGGACGGGAGCGCCCAAGGCCACTATTACTTGGTAACGGGCGAGAAGGGGACGGGGAAGACCTCCATGATACTCAAGGCCATGATCAAGACCAACGGAGACGGCGTCGCTATGCTGGAGGCCCACGGCGACCTCGAGATCTTCCGCATACGGTTGGGGAAGGCGCTCGACTACGAATTCCACGAAGACTACATCGGAAGCCTGTTCAGCTTCAAGGGACCTCGGGACACGACCCCTCTTCTCGACATCGAGCGCGCCTTCAACCAGATGGAGAAGATCGCGCTCAAACGCCAAAAGGAGATCGGGCGGCCTCTGGTCCTAATCATACACGGCACCCATCTCCTCCGCGACGACGAGAACGGGAGGCACCTGATCGAACTGCTCCAGCAGCGGGCCGAGCTCTGGGCCACCAGCAAGCTCGTCACCGTCGTGCTCAACAGCGACGAGCACTGGCTCACCGAGCGCCTCATGCGGCACGCCACCCGCTTGCAGGTCATCCCCGTGCGCGACATCGGGAAAGACACCGCCATCGCCTCGGTGAAGAGGTTCAGGGCCAAGACCTTCCACGAAGATGCTTCCGACCAAGTCTTGGAACAGGTCTATAGCAAGATCGGCGGCCGTCTTAGGTTTCTCAGCCACGTGGCCAAGTCCCCCGACATGCTGAAAACGTGCAATGCCATATGCGATAGGGAGAAGAATTGGCTCCTCGATCAGGTAAGCGATTTTCTGGAGTCGTTCGCCGCCGATTGTTTTACTAGTTCGCGGGCACGGATTTCCGAATGGAAGCCTTCCAGCCATCTAAGCCCCGTGAACGTGTCCCGTCACCCCGGCCCATTCGCCTGGCTAGTGAAGAGGGATGATTACTGACCTCGGATGTCGCAGTGCTGGATTCTCGGCGCGGAAATGGACCCCGGTGCGGAACAGCAGCAGGACATCGCCGCATCCGCCATGATCATGGCCAAGGCGCTCATCGCCAAGGAGAAGGCCATGATGAAGGACGAGAACTACGACGGCAGACTGCCGCAGATGCCGCTCCACGAGGCGGGGGAGCTGGTGACGAACAAGGACTTCCTCAAGGCCCTCGACCGCCTCAACATCGTCACCATCGACCCGCACTCGATGGTCCAGGCGGATTCCGTCGCCATGCAGAACGCGTTCCGCGCCGTCTGCGGCCAGCCCGGGTTCGACGAGCACCTCCAGGCGACCCTCGACCGCCTCGACGAGCTGGAAGGCCTCGCGAGGACCAGGGAGCTGACCATCAAGGATCTATGGGGGAATAAGGGGTTCCGAGCCGTCGTCGAGAGCAGCAAAGGAGAGCATAAGGATATGGTGATCTCGATCAGGGGCTTCTCGTCTAAGCCGAAGGATGATTGAAAGCCTGTTCCGCCCTTGGGCGACCGAAAAGTAGCTGCACGGCATCTGTCATTGGCGTGATCTGCCTCGATCAAGTACGGCCCCAAGCATTTTATGAGTCATGCACAGCATAAGCGGGATGGGTAGCGTAGAGATCTAAACGTCGAGTAAAACATCGGCATTTGCATGGGTTGGACGGGACCACATCAAGTGGTACCGAGTCGGGGCCCCGTCTTCTCACTACGGCAATACACATACATCCAGGTGTGCTATCCTAGAAATACCTAGAGGTTATAGGCTCATTCGGCGCAGAATCCCTCCTAGAAACAACCCTGGCCCTACCCCTATGTATTATGAGCATGGGAACGACCGGTGGTTTGGGAATGGATGCATTGATTTGGGAAGTGCAAGGCGGTAAACGCTGCTTCTGAGACGCTTTGATAGTTGCTTGGGGTCGTTTTAGATGGAGAGCGTCTTCAGCCCCGCCTCCCCACCTCCCCATATAGGGGCATGTATCCGCTTTCCTGGGGTTCCCCTCATCAGACCGGGATAACCTTGTAATGCCTATAAATCCAATAAACCTGTATGGGAGGAAGGTATGTCTCCGTTCTCGGGCAAATTGAGACCGGCGGAAACACGACATCACGCTGTCCCACTACTGGGTGAAGCCGCTTCGCACACCACTGAACTATAAGTGCCTGGACTCGAGAGTCGCCCATCGATCACCAATGTACAACTAGTATCTAAGACGCCTACAAGAGCAGCTACCACCGGAAGGATCAGAACCAAGCTGTACACGATGCCGTCTTTCAGGTGTTCTCTGGCTGCTCTCCTCGCAGGCGTACTGGCCGAAGCCTACGCCAACGAATCAGGATGCGCGGCCGGGACTCCTTCGAGAGAGACGATCCCGGCACAAGCCCAGGTAATCGATCAAAAGGCATTTAACGTACTACCATACGTCCCGCCCTTGACCGAATCCAATGCGACAACTGTGAGTATAGTCCCGTACCGGACGTCGAGAAGCTCGCGGTACGAATATCGTGATAGTTCTTCGTGCCCCCCGGGCTAGACGCGGCATCCCTAAAGGACAGGCCTTTTCACATATACGATGACGAGTTCTACGACGTGATCGGATCGAACCCTACTCTGACGTTGATCGCCCGCACCGAGTCGGATCCCTTATTCCACGAGGCTGTCGTGTGGTAAGACGTTAGCACAGACCCCGACTCGCTTCCTCGCTAAACATGTCATACAAAGGTACCCGCCTACGGACGAGGTGTTCTTCGTCCAAAATGCAGGCGCACGCGCGGCTGGGACGGGCCTCAACAAGTCGAGCATAATACTCAAGATTGATCTGTCTGAGGCGGCTGCCGTGTCTGACCGGCGAAACGCAACTGGTGCTGTGAGCGTCCACAGAGTCGATTCCAATCCTCTAGTGGTCAACCCGAACGGTAGGTAGCCCTCAGTTCTAAGGTTGACTCCGCACCTAACAGTATCCGTCCAGGTGCGACGAACTATAAAGGCCAACTCCTATTCGCGGCCGAAGGGCAAGGGGCAGATGTCACCTCCGAACTGATTATCAGTAAGCAAATCTCCAAGCCGTTTGCTACTCCAATGCTTGGCCCTCGCGAATAGGGTTGTATGGAGCCCAATGCTAACTCCACGTACCATAGTGAATCCTCGGGAGCCCTATAACACCACGGGTAAAAGGAGCAACTGCCCCCGGGGAAAAGGTATGAACTGATCGCGAGACCACAGTGCTTGTCAACAACTATTTCGGCCGCCAATTCAGTTCTTTGAACGATGTCGCAGTCAATCCTTGCAATGATGACATTTATTTCACGGACACGCTCTACGGTAAGGTCTTGTCTTGCGCTCTGCCTCTTCTTCCCCCTCACAGCAGCCGATAAGGATAGCGGGAGCTCTAACTCACAGACTCTCTCCCGAGGAAGATTTACAGCACTTACACTTCGCTGTCTGCTCGCGATGCTTACGATTCTGGCCAAACCATGGAATCCAGAGCTTGGAACGGCCCAGACTAACACCATTGACATCCAGGGTACCTGCAAGATTTCCGACCGCCGCCGGGAATGCGGAACCAGGTTTACCGACTCAACGACAAGACCGGTGCCGTGACTGCGGTGGCGGATGGATTCCACCTCCCTAATGGTAAGATTAGAGCGATTTCCAAACGTTGTCTTACGGCTGATACGGTATCGTGCTTTAGGCATCACGTTCTCGCCAGACGGTAAGCACGCCTACGTCGCGGACACGGGTGCGAGCCAGGGCTTTTGGGGTTTCAATCAGTCCTATCCCGCGAGCATGTAAGTGACCATAACATGCAGATGTAAAATGTGCGCATAGTGACCGGGACAAAGTTATCGCTTTGATGTCCAAGATGACGGCACGTGGGAGAACCGCAAGCTCTTCGCCTATGCCCATTCCAGAGTACCAGACGGTAAGCCCCAACGCCCTGTCGAACCCCGGGGTCTCGTCCAGTCTGACATCGCGCTCTCGTAGGTATTCATTGTGATTCGAATGGCAACGTGTATTCGGGCTGCGGGGACGGTGTGCACGTCTGGAATCCGTCCGGGAAACTCATAGGTAAGATCTACCTCGGTGAGGTGTCTGCCAACTTCAACTTCGCCGGCGACGGCCGGATGGTTATATGCGCCGAGACGAACCTTTATTATGCTACGCTGGCGGCATCCGGGGGCGGATACATCGGGGACTTCTGAGGCGAAATCGGAAGCATTCCGTTTGGTATACTAGCTATCGAGTAGAATGTTGTCATTGCTGCTATTTCGTCAGAAGCCTATGATGACTTGAGGGAGTCGATGTACTCCTTTACTATGTCCTCCGCCCGTTCATCCTGGACCAGACCTAGGCTTAACGACCTAGTCATATCGAAATCCTGCGGCCAGCTTCGCAGAATCCTCTCTACTTCTGGGATCGTTTCCTCTTTCAGGAACCTTAGCCTGTCTTCCCCGCCGTACTTCGCCAGGCCGTCCATTAATTCCTGGATCGAAGCCGCGACGCCGGGGAAGTTGATGTGCCGAATGTGCTTCGGCAGCCTCGCGCTGTCCATACGAAGCACCCTCACCAGATTCTCCTGCAGCGTGCTCGGGGAGCAGATGTACGACCTGAAATAGCGGTCCTTCAGCGGTATGACGCACTCCTCACCCTCCATGGGCTCTCGGATCATCCCGGACAGGAAGGACGACGCCGCGTTGGTCGGCCTCCCGGGGCGGACGACGACGCTGGGGAACCGCAGGCAGAAGGCGTCGACGAAGCCCTTGCGGTGCATGTCGTTGATGAGGACCTCGGTCATCAGCTTGTGCGCGCCGTAGGTGCCCTCGGGCGTCGGCGTCACGTCGTCGGTGATGCGCGCCGGCAGCGGCTGCCCGTAGACGGCCTGCGAGCTGGCGTAGATAACACGGACGCCAGGGTACGTCTCCCGCAGCGCCAGCAGCAGCCCCCGCACGCTCTCCACGTTCACCCGCAGCGACAGGTCGAAGTCGGCCTCGGACCCGGCGCTCATGATTCCGTGGAACACGAAGATCGCGTGCAGCGGGCGTGCCGCCTCGAGCAGCGACCGCACGAAGCCGGCGTCGCCGACGTCTCCCCGCATGCACGTCGCGTTCTGCGGGTATTCGACGCCCGCCGGCACCACGGGCTCGGCGATGTCCGTCAGCACCACCCGGTAGCCCGGGTCGTCGAGCAGCCGCGCCGCCAGCAGGGGGCCGACGAGTCCGCCGGCGCCCGTGATGATGATGTTCTTCCGGCTCGGGACCGGCGGCATTGTGAGGCGACTCGGCGTGTATGCTTGGTTGATTTTGTCTTATGTCTCGGTATACTGTCTGTCTGTTGAGTTGCGGCGGCTATGCTATGCCGAGCTTCCAAGGTTTTTAAACATGAGGGTCTCTTGGGATACTCTTCCGCCACGAGACTGCGGGGTCCAGGGACGTTGGATATCGCGGGGTAAGTGGGGATTGCGGAGAAGTGAGCCACCATCACAGACCGGAAATTCGGAGAATGTAGAGCTGGGGTAAGTAAATGTCATCCACCGCCAAGCGAAGACATCACGCCCAGATCCTCCAAGCTTTTCCCATGACATCGAACGTCCTACCGTTTCTCACGAATCCCCTCGTCGGCGAGCTCCTTCCTAAAATAGCCCCGGCGTCCCCCGAACATGCAGCATTCCTTCTCGTCGTGCACTATTCTCGGCTGGAACATTTGTACGAGTTCTGGTAATTTGAGACTCTAGCCGGGACCTGAGGGCCGGATCTGGGGTAAAAATGGCAATGCCATCTACCCGACCTTGCATCACTATATCTTAGATGCTTGGTTGACGGCTATCAAACCAGGTAGGTGCACCCATAATCATGGACTTCGAGGCCGGGGCCAGGCTGGTCTAAGACGGCTCCTAACTTACCCGAGTCGCCGGCAAACGCGGAAAGGAGGCGCGAGCAAGTGCATTAGAATAACCTTGGACGAAGGGTATATGGATTCGCAGAAGTCTGAATGCATGCCCAAGTGCATAGTTAGATGATGATGTGATGTGCTGATCAGAGGTCTAAGCCGCATGCTTGTGTTTAAGCTATGACAAGCTATTCAGACCGCTATTTTCGAACGCCAACAGGACGGGACATACAATGGTAACGGCTCGATTTATGATAATAGAGCCTTGCTGCTTAGTGGCAGAGTCGTACACGTTAAAGGGGATCTGCATCTTACTGGTGTTGCGGAAATTGTAGTATTTAGGAGGGGGTACGAGAGTAAGCAGCCGGGGTAGTAGGGAAAGCGCCATAAACTGAAAGAGGTCTACCTGGGCGGCCATCCAGCTATTTATATGCAATTTCCATGCGTTTAATCTCATACAGCCCTCCAGGTCACCTAATCAAAGAGAGACGATAATATTAAGTTAATAGGAAAAGAAATCACATTTCGCCGCCTCGTAGATGGCATCTCATGCCGCGCATGACCTCCGTTGGGGAAGCGCTCTCTCTCTCCCTCTTGGAGACAGGACTATCGTGGCTCTCCGACTTGACGACACGCGAGGCCATCAAAGTTGCGGATTGCCGATGTCCGTGGTCGACCGGGCGCCTCCAAGGCGGGAGGTGCAGGAGGCGGAGGCAGGGGCACTCGCGGAGGTGGACGTGGACCTGGAGATGTTCGCCCTGAGGCTGGGAAGCTTACCGAGTCTCAGTGGGAGGCTCGGGCGGAGACAGAGGTGCTCACCGAGGCTCAGGTGGAGAGGGAGGCGGAGGCAGAGGCGGACCATCACGCCTATGGCCGCGACCACCACAACCCTATCCGTAACCGTCGTCGCCGTCGTGGTACCGGGAAATGTCGGCGATAGCCTCGAGATGGTGGATAGTCGTCTTCGTAGCGATCCCTGATTTTTCTTAAGGGCTAACGGAGGGATGATGAGGTTGAGTTCAGCTCATACTATTCCTTGGAGGGACCCTTCCGGTACACAGCTGGGCTACTCCATGCTGGTCGGCTCCCTTCCACGCCTGTTCAGGTAACACCTCAAATTATTTGAAGCTAATGGAGTTCGGGAGCGTAAAGAGATACCTGCCAGGACTATCAGAATTGACGACGTGTCCGGTCATCAAAATCTCGAATTTGTTGAGTGAGGCTGTGGACGAGACGGGGGAACTCGTTTCATTGGCTATTGGGGTTGATATTTTTGAACAGTGAGAGGCTTGTGAAGTTTGGGCTAAGGGGAGAATCACTCTTTAATTGTGATATCGATATGTCACCCGTAGCCATGACTTGTCGTGTTTGTCAACAGGAAAGATGCTGAGGATCGGCAAGGAACTAGGCTGGTACTTGGGGATGACTGGGTGCCTTGAATGGCGCTGTCGATCCAGTGTATCCGGAAGAAGGGGCGAGGGCGAGGTATGCTGTATGTATGTGGAAACAATCGCCGCTGTCGGCACGTCAAAACCACGCTGGAAACGAAACCTCGCCAATGGCACTTATGTAAGGGTTGACAATCCGGTAGTTTCCGGGCCTCTATGTTCATGTCCTCAGTGAAAAGGGAGGGAGTCGGTTGCTCTGTCTACTCCTTAAGCCGCCCCTGACCGTGTATGTTGGTGGAAGTCTTCCTCACCAGCCTCCTGCATGTCAGTCCACCCTGCGTCGGATATATAACTCATGTTAGGACACCAGACCTCTAAGAAGAGTGAGAGTGCCGAATTGGGCGCTGTTAAGCTCTGGGTCCCTAAGCACTGCAGGGCTGGGGCCATATTTTTAACTTTTAAAATTCTTTTTACCTGCTCACGTTCCCGGAGACGGGGGGTTCGAATCTGGCCTGAGCCTTTCGCATTCTCTCCCTCCTTTTTTCCTTTGCGTGGGTACGTAGCCCTCGTTGTCTTGTGTACGACAATGATGTCCCAACCAAATCTATATCGTCAAACTATCCAATGTAGTTTGGAATCCCGTACGATCCATGGCATAGTGAATGTGTAAGTCTCTCACCATCCCAGATTCTCGATACCTCTAATTCATCAACGATGCCTTTGGCCTTCTTTAACCTAGGTAGCCACCCGTACGGTCCCTTATCGTATCTGTACACCTAGGTATTAATGTAATTATACGCCCACTCCGAATCTGAAACCTATTACGGGGTACGTATGTTTAGGTATTGATATACGCTGATCCATCTAAGCTTAATGCAGCACCCAGGATATATAACACGGTCCAAGGGGAGATTCGTTACCCCGCGGGATGCCCTACGCCCCCGGGAAAGAGGCCGATTGGGCGCCCTAGAAAGGAACCCGAGCCGGAGCGGCCCGAGGGACCCGTCCCCTTGGGACGCCCACGGAAGAAAGATTAGTTGTATCTTATAACCGTCTTACTACATCCTAGCTGCCCCGAGCATGCCAACCCCGTCCCTCCCACCACCCCTTGCGGCACCCACCCCCCCTGGCGGCAAAGTCGTCGCCTTATGCAATTCCGGAATGCATCCTTTTTTAGTGTCATTAAATTCTATGAGCTAAGTCATTAATGCGATGTTTTGAGAGCTCGCACGTGATACGATTTAATGACTCTGAAAGGGATGACCGGCAACATACCAAGGGGAGAGGATCACTAACAGAAACCGGTGTCTCAGCCTAGCGTTCAGGCCCCTTTACAAAAAGCCCTTAGCTTCCCCTTGAATATTCCTTATCGTCATTTATGATCTCCGCTCGAACGTTTCTACGAAAAAGAATACTTCGAAACTGTTGGTTTGGAGCGGCCCGGGACGTAAGGCCAAATCTGGGTAATACCAGTCTATCTGAAATCAGTTTGACGGCTATTAAAGCAGGTAGGGCGTCGGTACACTCACAGGTTCTCGTCATAATAGCTGAGGCGGCGCTGCTGCCGTAACCAAAAGGGGTAATTAACATATCCAACGGTCCCTTGTCTGTCCTCGACTCGTTGGTATGCTTCAGAAATGGGCAACTAGTGGTTCAGAAGCGAATCAGAGACAGGGGGGCCAATATTGATCCGTCTAAACCATCTGTTCTATCTCCAGCCTCCCTTTCGTCATGAGCGCAGTACAGCAATAAACCGGACGATTTACACATATAATCCCGTACAAGAGTGAACTCACGCATACCTTCTCCCCCTGCCCCTACTCCTTGCGGTGTGCCTGCCATGTTTAAACAAGAAGTCTCGGGGCTTGTAGCCTTAGTTCCTCTAGACCCTTAGAGACATGGGGAGAGCCTTGTGACGAAACCCCAACGTGGTGGAAGGTCTTCTAATCTGGATAACTCGTCCAGGGAGCATACCACGCGGCGGTGCTCTCAGATGGAAGGGATACACAAGCTGTAGTGGACAGGTGAACGTGAGATCGGGGACTATGTACTTGGACATGGGGTTGCTCGAGGCGTTGTAACCTCTGCCATTCCCCTTTTTAATAAACGAGGCTTGATTGTACAATACCCACGCCTAATTGGAAATCGTTACCAATAGTCTGCTCTCGGATCACCTTAAGGATGTATCAGCGGTCCTAATATCCGAGCCTGAAGCGATATCAAGCATTGGGAGCTCTCGCGGCTTCGTGAAAGCCAGAAGTGGTGATCCAAGGTGATGGACTGTGACATATAGACATGGTCCAGCGTGTCACTAGGAACTTGAATACTGGATTTCCTCGTGCTGGCTAGGTATGAGACGGGGCGCCTGCTATTATGGTCAGAGCCTGGCGCGTGATGTGTATCAGAAGTACTAGGTATTATTACCACCTGGAAGCAGGCGCCAGGGATAAGGGGTACATGGTCGGTTGCGTAGCAGTTATGCCAATATACAAGATGCCTGTAGTTGAGCAGGCACATGTGTATGTACCTGGGCAATGGATGCCTTGGTAAGTGACTTGTGTTGCTGAAATTTCGGGCACACACGTCAAAATTTTCACGCCTGTGGTGGTGCCCTTTTATTTTCGGGGGACTGCCCGTTTCGAAAATTTCCTTCCTTTTTCTTCAACAACATCATAATCAGCAGCCACAGTTTTTTACCAACTGTTGTTGCAAAATGGATTATGATTTCAGAAAGCGGTGGGAGCACCTTAAACCTCACTTGGTCTCGGGCAAAGGCGAGGCCGCCACACTGGAAAGGTTGCGCGAGGCAACCAAATACCGCCTGGAAGGCTCCGACACGGAGTCCCTCACGGTAGAGTTCCTGCAGTACCAGATCATCGGTGATCTATACCGCACCCTCGGTAAGCATACTCAAGTCCATACTGTCGATATGCGTACTGACAAGAGTTATCCTCGGCAGGGGGGGGGGGGCGAGTCACGCGTCCCGCCGCCGCCCCAGGCCCGCCTGCTGTACGAGCAGAAGATCGAGAAAGGGACCTTGCTACGCTTGGTCGCGGACGCGAACGTCGGCCTGGATTCTCTGGCGCGCGCCATCGAGACGAACGGAAAGGAGTACGCCATGGGTACTCGTAACGTCGCAGCATCCTCAGCGACCACCCCCTTCACAGCGGCAACGTACCGAGCTCAGGGTACGGAAGCCGGCTATCAGGGCACGCCGCCCCAGCCGCCATCACAGTACGGTGGGCTGGCAGACTCGCGTTGGGCTCCCGGGAAAGCGGGAGCGATGAACCCCCAGACCGCCAAGACAGGGACGCGAAACCAGGCGTCCGCCCCGGCTCAATACCCCGGGCTCCCTGGCTCACAGGCTCCCCCCACCACTCCAGGTCAGCCGAGGCTCGCCAACCTCAGCCAGGCCCAGGCGGTGCCGGTCGTGACCACGCAGTTCCTGCAGCAGAATATGCAGTGGGAGCTCGACGCCAGGATCAATCTTCTGGGCGCCAAGATGGCCGAACCCAGATCGATGGGAGGAGTCCCTTGGGAGATCCTGTTGCCGCCGTCGGTAGACCCCAGGGGCTCGATCAAACCCTACCAGCGACTCCTAGAGGATCTCCTGGGAGTCCACCTCGTCATCAAGGACGACCGGCTGGGGGTCGGACAGACCATCTTCCAGCTGGCCGGGCGACCACCGCTTGTTCGGATGGCCGAACTGCACTGTAGGCGCATGACTGCCTACCGTAACCTCGCGGCTTACGTGAGGCATAGCCTCGACGCGGGAGCGGCCCCCGACATCGTCGAATTCTTGCTGGCGCAGCAATCCGACGTCCTCGGCAGGTTGAGCGCCGAGATCGCCGAGCTAGGCGCGCCGAAGCAGACCATCCTCGGCACCAGAGTCGCCGCCCCGGTCGCACCCCACGGCGTATATCTCAAGTATTCCGCCGAGCAACCAAAGCCCCGGGAAGGCCAAGCTTCCAATACGGGCAACAGGACTGCAGGGGGAGATCAGGCTCCTCGAAAGAGCAGCAGCACAACCGCAGGGGGAGATCAAGCTTCTCGAAAGGGCAAAACGACCGCGGTGGGAGGAAAGGCTTCCAATTACAACACCCCGTCCGAGCCGCAGGTGGCGGCGGTGGTAGGTGGTGTGTCTCGCGCCACGTACACGGACACCTTGACGAAGATTCTAGCAGGTGGCGAGGGTGCCAATCAGGGCGCTGGTAAGTAAGCGGATGACGAGGGCGCCGATTAGGGCGCCGGTAAGCAGGAAGGTGGCGAGGGCGCCGATCAGGGCGTCGAATCGAATGTCAAGGGCAAAAGCTCTTTGGTGCAACTCAAGTGCAAGGAGGTGCCGTCGTGAGCCAAGTCTCAGTAGTAGGCTTGCTCTCTCAGCTTAGTACGGTAGACTAGCCTGCCCCCCAGGGGGGAGGAGGAAAGTGATTCCAGTCATAGTGAAATGAGAGCCCGTCCCGTCCCCCAATTTGATCTCTCTGAACATGTTCTTCGTGAGGTGCTCCTCCAGTTCTTCCCTCGTAATGTGACATGGTATGATATGAGAGCGATTTGCTCTTCGTCCTCCACCTACGGGCGTGTTTAAATGTGGGATCAGCCCTAACACTACAAGGGGATGTCGTGATCAAGACTAACCACCGCCATGCAGGAGATGGGGAACTAACGATATGCAAGGCCCCGTCCATTCGTCATCTGACGGGTCCCCCCCGGGTCCCTTCCCCCGCCTGATCCGACTCGACTCTTGCCCAGGCGATGTCCGTGATTGCGACTACGTTGATGTGCAGTTGGACATCGATCAGCGCAGCAGTTACGGTCACCGGTCGCCAGTTACCAGTCGGGATCAACTCAGGTCGGGACACCGCCGGCCGGGGCTAGCGGTATATCGGCAGGCCAATACAGGTCGCCATCCCATACGTGTGCTGGATGATAGCCCTGGTCCCATCCGCAACTCCTCCTGCTCCGCGAGAGACCTGCCTGTGTCTCTTGATTGTGCCGCCGGTGCTTGTTCCAGAGCTGCTGTCGGCGTGTCTCCTGGTGCTGTTACCGGTGCAGCTCCTAGGTGAAACCATGGAAGTCGGTGTTAGGCGCTTCCTCCGCCTCACTGTGCCCCCCCAAGACGCTACCAGGCGCTACCAGGTAACGGGATTGTTGTTTGCCAGTGGATGTCCTATCACCAGGCTTCGGGAAGAATCGGATATAATAACGCTTGGTCGCGGCGATGGCCGTAAACGGCGGCTCTGAGGACAGTAGTTCTTCTTTCGGAAGAATCGCCTCGATATTAGTCCATTGTGATAACTCTGTTGAATTGGGTTTATATGTTCCTGGTGGCGAATCTTTCCCGATGAGGAAGCATGTCTGCTCCTGCGTAGACCATATAATGTAACGCCATTTGGCAATGGGGGGACATCTAGCGGCCCAAAATAAGCGCGTAATACGTTGGATCTTCCGACGCCTCTTCTTACTGGAACCGATGTTTCCCCCCCTCCAAGCCCCTTAATCCCCCAACCTCTGATTGACTCCGGCGCCGTAGTTACCACTGCATCATGTCTCATTCCTCCGACTTGGGGCGGCCCATAGAATGTCGCCCTTTCCTACCGTAATCGATGTCTTACGCGTTAAAGAGAGTCGCCGCACGGTCCTGGTATGCCCTTTACTGCATCGTCCCTGGTAGCTCAGGTTGCCCTCCATACGTTTCTCGTATCATCAGCTTCGCTATTTTTCGAGGTCACCTCGCTGGTCTTGTTGTCCTAGCCCCTATTATACGTTACGCGTCAGTTTTTGAAGCCAGGCGGCGGACTGCTAATGGATAATACATCAAGGTCACTTGCTTTGTTTATGTACACTTTCTTACCTAACGTCCGTGAGCCCATCGTACCTCTCGCTCCCAGCGACTAGCGTGCCCTATTACGGTCTCGGCTTCATCGATGTTACCGGTTGTCCTGCTATTCCCGGCGTCGCGGTCCCTTTAAACACCAGCGTAAAAGTGTGATTGATGGCATATAGATGAGGAGATGTGGCATAGTCTTTATGTTCCCTTCCCGCAAAACCCACGGACTGCTCTTCGGTCTCCCATATCCAACTTGGATATCCCTTCGCCCTGGGAACCGATCACGAACTTCATTAACGTTACAATCTCGTCACGGCCCGACGTTACGGCGTAGTCAGCCAGTTAACAGTCTCCTATATTTCCCTCGGACATTCGTCAGCCTGTAAGCGCAGCATGAAGATACCAGACCCATCAGGACGGGCGGCCGGGAGCGTCGTTATACCTCTAGGATGGATGCCACGAAGGGTTGGTGGTATCGTTTGAATGGATACGCCAGGATGATTAGTTACGCCGGTGGGACGGGCTACGTCGATGTAACTCGAGACGCCTTGTCGTCATAGCCCAGATCCCTGGCGCATATAGGCCTTTGCCGACAGGGAGGTTAGCCTCATAACAAAGTGACGCACGCGCCCTGGTAATCGACGGAATTGTTGATCTGGGCCCGGTTTCCTGATCATACTGCGATAACAGCAGGGGCCAATAGTTCGCGCAAACTTTTAAAGGGGTGGTCCATATTGTTACGCGGCGAAGGTGAGTGGATTTAATGGGGCATACCGTTCCCGTAATCCTCATTCCCGTAGCTGTTCGACAACTCTACGCTGGCGCAGACGTCAGAGGTAAATAAAGGACAGGTCGCCGTGTCCTGATTTCTTAAGAAATCGGGGACGCTCGGCCCCTTATGCGTTCCAAAAGAGGTGGTATTGCAGTCTGCCAGACTCGGATACAACTAGGAGGTAGTTACATATGCTCCGCCAAAGGGGAGCAGAGAGTCTCGTATTGCCGGTAGGGCTCTTGTACGGGGTTGCATATCACCGCCCCAGTTCGGAGGATATGGGCGGGCTCCTACGTGTGAGAGTGGGCTTCCATCGCGGAAGCATTAGTACGGAACCATGGGTACATGCATAACAACGTCTAGGATTGACGTTTATGTCTATATAAGAATCCTTGGGTCCCAGGTTTTTTCGATAGGACTTCATCCAAGTTCAATACACTCACCTCTACCTTGGACACCAACACTCCTTTTCGGCATCCGCTGTCCGCTTGGCCCATACTGAACTCGGACTGTGGGCGTTCAGGGACTACGCTTTTCGAGGACTACGCGTGTTCAGGGGCACCGCGTGTTGAGGCTCAACTGTCACTTGGGGGCTGCTCCAGGACCATGACCTCGCCTGCGTGATTCTCTACACGTCAACCAGCCGTTCTTGTCGGGATATCAGCGAAGCCGTAACGTGACCTGCTAAAATCCAGGATAGACCTTTGTCTAGCTGTCTCTCTAGGTGGCGGACACCTTCAAGTTGTCTGAAGTATATAAAAGGGAGACTCCCATATGCACTATCGCGAGGCACACATAATGAGCCTTCTGCCTAAGAAGTCAGGCGCTCGTCGACTAGACACAGTCTGTCAGGAAAGTCCTGGGTTTGCTA
Source organism: Monosporascus ibericus (assembly GCA_004154915.1). Taxonomy (NCBI): domain Eukaryota; kingdom Fungi; phylum Ascomycota; class Sordariomycetes; order Xylariales; genus Monosporascus; species Monosporascus ibericus. The sequence continues at coordinate 89,218 of QJNU01000242.1, forward strand.
AGTGTTAATGTGCACCACGTGACCCTCTAGATATTCTATCCCGTGGGGGCTTGTAAGGGATACCGAAGGAAGACAGACTCCCGAGGAAGAGAGATCCACGAGGACGAGAGACTACCGGGGATGAGGGATTCCAGGGGACTTGACCCTTTCGACTGCGAGAGTCTTCCATAATAACGGAAGGTGTCAGATATAGGGGACATCAATTGTATCAGGCTACGGAACATATGTACGCCGATCAGTATGGAATTTCCGTATATGGAATGCGTTTCGCACCCGACTAGCTGACAGATATCATACAAATGTGGCGACCGCCCTAGTATCCGGCGGTCTCGACAACCCTTGCATCCCGGACTTGAAGCCCTCGAGCATGTGGGTGGATGCGCGGCCTCGTCCTGACCCTCGAATGCTTCGGACTCGCCCGGGGTCTCTATGAAACTGGGTAGAGTAGTCCACGGATCTCCGCTGCCGCTGGGGAGGAGAATATGCCGGCTAGTCAGGGGTTGTGAAGCGCACTCCATATACGGAAAGGCTATACTGATCGGCGTATATATGTTCCGTAACCTGATATAACTGATGTCCCCTATATCTGATAGTTGGAGCCGGAGGACGATAGTATTAAAATTTCAAAATTTCTATTCAGCTGCACGCTTTCGGTTGCACATTCGAAAGGACTTAAGCGAGGGTTCGGCAGCATATAACCCGGAAGGACGACCTCCACTGAGTATCTCGCTGTAGTGATGAGAATGGGCAAAAGCGGATGATTGAATCATGGTCTTTCGACCTCGAGACCGTAATTTAAAGCGCTAGCATCGCATGCGCCATAGCCCCTTGGCATGCTCACCAACGCATTCAGCTCTGCAAGCCACATTATTCAGCGCCGTTCACCATTGGATATCTTAGCCGTGATAAGAGACACTAATCTCTTCGCAGTACACCCGGTCTTTCGATTAGGGATAGCTTAAGGCGGATCGAACAGACGCACCAGCGACTTGACCTGCAGGCTCTTGACTTTACCACGCAGGAAGTGCGCCTTAAATTCGTTGCGGATGGCCAAGCTAGCTGGCGTGCGTATGCATCCTCTTATAAAGACCGGTTGTTGCCCCGGCTGGATGGGCCCTTGAGCTTCCTTGTTTTCGGTTCTGGGTACTTGTCCCGTGCAGTCCTGTTCTGTCGTTTGCTGTTGTAGCAGAGCCGCCCCCCGTACCCGGTCCACCGCCGAGTCCCCCCGTTGTTCCGGAAGGGGCCCCACATTATCATGGCGTCGACGGTCCTCCTCGCGGCGTTATTTGGGATGGTCGTTCAGGCGTTGGTTTTCGACGCTAGGCCGGCGAAACGAACTGAGGTCATCCCGCCGAGTCCGACCCGTCTGTTTCCGAGTCACATCACAAACTCACCCAACGTATTAGACCTAAAAAAAAGGCAAACGGTCCAGACGACCTTCATTGCACCCGACAACATTTGTGGATATATCGATGGTCGACCCGGTAGGGGGCTTGCGATTACCTTGTTGGCGAAATTTTTAACAATGTTTAGGCGCTCCTTATAGCTGCGTCCAGGAAAGCGCGCAATGTGCTTTTTATACTACCGCGGGCGTTAGAGCCGTCGGATGTTATTATGAGGCCAGTGCAGCGGCTTACGGTGGTGGAGCTACCTGTTTTGATTACCAGGAAATTTACTCGTCCAGTTCCTGCGATAACGGCTGTAGCCAAGACGCCTTCACCATTAAATGGTAATTACCGGTGGCCCTGCATATACTGCCGGGCTTTACTGATACCTTCCTAGCACCGATACGAGCGCTCCGTACTGTGGCACGATATCGTTTTTCGGCGGCTTTATAGATTATTACTGTGACGACCTTGACGGCTCCATTCTACAGAGTGCGCAAACTACTTATAGCGGCGGGCCGGAAAGAACCTTTGGTATAATCACGTCACCCACCCTCACTTCCACGAGCCCGACGAGCCCGACAACCACGGCAACTTCCACTTCCACGGACCCGCCTAGCGCCCCGGGCGGGTCCAGCAACACAGGCGTCATTGTCGGCGGCGCTGTAGGCGGCGTCGGCGGAATCGCCTTGATCTCGCTGCTCGCATTCTTCCTGATCCGGCGCAACAAGAACAGGAACGCGCAGCAACCCCCGCAGCAGCCGGGCTACTCGCCGATGCAGCAGCAGCAGCAGCCGGGGCACCCCTCCACGTACAACCCAGGCTTTCAGCCGCCGCAGCAGCAATACCTGCCGCAGCAATACCCGCCGCAGCAATACCCGTCGCAGCAATACCCGCCGCAGCAGGGCGCGCATCCGCCGAGCTACTACCCGGACCAGAACAAGCCCGCCGACGTCGTCAACACGGGCGTTGTCCCGGACCGGAACCAGTCGACCTCCCCCGACTCCCAGGTCAGGGACAACAGGAACACCATGCCGCCCACGAGCCCGACGTCGACGGTCTACTCGAACCACCTGCCGAGCCAGTACGGTGTACAGCAGCACCATTACACCTCGGGCGTCCCGCCTACCGTCCACGAGGCGGGCAGCAACGTTATCGGCCAGCCGGGCTACCTTGATAACCATCCGAGCCAATTACACGAATTGCCGGGCCAGCAGAATGGTTGATCCCCAAACCGAGAGGGAAAAGGAGGGATGCGGCGTCGGGACGGTTGGCAGATTGGAATTTGACAGGGCCTTTTGTAGTGGACCAGGCCGTCGTCATGGATTGCTTGGTTCTACGCGTATGCTGCGTTTTCCCACGGGATTATAATGAGATCACGTATTCTACGGAATTTAATTGGTAGCGATTATATTGGATAATCGGCATATTTCCGGGAACTCTGGGTTGTCGCGGAGTATACGTGCTCTCTGCGTTTCTAACCCTGATGACGGGGGCTCAGCGACTCCAGTCAGCACCTCTTCCAGATCTCCCAAACTTGCGGGGTCTCGTGCGTAGTGCCTGCTTAGCACCTGTCAAGAATAACATTCCAGCTCCGGCCCGTCGAAAATATCTACAGTCGCGCGTTAACTCTCACACGTCCCGTCGGGACATCTAATGGCACTGTTCGACCAATTACCTGCCGGTGCGCCTTAGCGATCCAGCTATTACCACCAGCATGGATAATCCACTGGCAGTGGAATTGGAAGTCGACCGCATTCCTAAGTAAGGTCTCAAACTAGCAACGTCATCTACCGGCCGGGGAGACTTAGTCGGAGATAAGGAACCACGGGATATGCGCCTCGCGAGTCGAGTCTTTGCATAGGAAGATGCCGGCGCCCGCACGGCAGCTGGTGATGTCGCGGCCGTCGCCTCGGGTCTCCCGGGCGGGGCGGGGCATTCACCGTTCGCGATGCTGTAGAGGTGGGTATCTGCTCCCCCTCGCCGATGGCCTCGGCGTCCACGTCGTTCCCGAAACTGCAAAGTCCAGCTTTGCGAGGAAAGAGGGGCGCGTTAGACGCAGAATAAATGTCGAACCTAGGGATCAATGGCTGATCAATAGCTAGGCCTTAACCCAATAGGTCAGCCACTAGTCGGGACCACCTACAGCCACTTCCGGTATCGCTTTCTCACAGCTACAGCTCGTTTTCTCCATATATTTGATGAGGCATCCCTACCCCCTTTTCTTACGTGGGAGGACACTGGGGGGGTTAATCTACTAACATGTGCTTCTTCAACAAAGGGTAATTGTCTTTCTTGTTGCTGGTGGATGTGGTTGTTGGTGTGAAAGAAACGTGATGGTAGTTGGTTGATGGGAAAATAAACCACAAGTAATATGATGGGGTTGTGAGGAAGATTGCTCTTTGGTTGCAGTGTCAGTGTATCACCGGTACCCATGGCGTAGGGTGTGTGTTGACAGGAAAAATGCCAAGGCGATGGAAAAGACGCTGAGGTGGCGGAGAGCCCTCCTCGTGGGGATCCCTGGTGTGTATTGGAGGGATGATAAGGTTTGATGACATGTCCAATCATCAAAAGCTCGAGTTTGTCGACGGATGTGTCGACAAGATGGGGTACTTTCGCTCCTCGTGTGTTCTGAAGAAAGCCGAAAGGTTTGTGAAGCTGGGGGCGATATGGTGTTGATTATTTGGAAGGACAAACAGAAGGTTTGTGAGGTTATCACCTGCAGCTATGACTAGTGGTATTTGTTGACAAGAAATATGCTGAGGATACTAGGCATGATGATGAGGATAGCAAAGATGATGGTTGAATGGCGTCGTTGACTCAGTGCATCTGAAGGAAGGGCCGAGGGCGAAGTATGAGGCGTGCATGTCAGGTTTATATGTACATAAAATACATCCTCGGTAGCTGTTGCGTAGCCACTGCACCAAAAGACTGTATTGATAAGTGCGCACTTATTGCGCTACTTATCTGACAGTAGCGGTGCCTGGTTTCGCGGGACGGAATGTAGGCCAAGCTGTCATCGTCAGTTATGATAGTTCACCCATTTTATAGAAAGTCATGAGCTTAGGTAGGCGGGCACGGTGCCTAATGAGATCTAGGCTGTTATTCCAGATGGTTGAATAGCTCCAATAGTCGTGATTTCATTCACAAGTAGAAGCGGAAATAATCGTCGCTGCTCATGGTAGAGACGTGAAATAGCAGTAGGTTCTCGCGTTGCTTTCGGGCCTTTCTGTCCGGTTTTGATGGAAGCGAAAGAAGTCGGCTGCCCTGTTTATTCCTTTCGTCGCGCCTAGCCGCACAGGTAGGTGTTCGGATTTGTCGGTTCTTATGTCCTCCTCGGGAGCCTCTTGCATCCCACAGAGCGTAGCTGCAACATGTTCCGGCATCTGTAGACTCGTTGATATACATATATCTCCCAAGCATCCTCTGAGAGTAATCATTGAGGATTGTCGTTTGCGTATTCTGATACAAAGGCTTCTAGGCTTTGGGGATGTTGCTAGACTTTTTCCGGCGTGCTCAGTTCCAATCCCTTTGCGATCCTGCTACAATCCATCAGATGCAATCATTGCCTATTTGCCACATAGTACGTAGCTCATCGCGCAAACAGACCGGTGCTGGGTCATCAGAATTTAATGAAAATAAAGCGCATAGGATTATATTCTATGGTATCTTAAAAACTGTGCGCCATCTACCCCCAAAATATCGTGTAGCTACATATCAGACCGAAGTGCTCGTCCCGAGACATGTAAATAGCTCGGACCGATGATCCATGCCCGCCTATATCTAATTCGATAATAAATACACGTGATCTGCCCAATAGTCCATGCGAGATGCGCTATCCGCCCCGGGTTGAACGCTGCCCACAGCTCTAGCGAAGTCGGACGGAACAGCGCGTCGTTGTTCTGCCTAGGTGTAAGCCAAATTACGGTGATGATTAATAGCGCCGTGGCCGACGTATTGGTTGAAGAAGACGGGCCGGGGCGGGTCAACATCGTGAGCGGCCTGGGGTTGACGAAGATGCATGACTGGGTGGGCAGCAGGAAACATTGGCGGCGGCGGTGGAGGAGGATGGGGAGGGGGGTGCCTGTGTCGAGGGATTCGTGGCGGCGGCGGACCCCGTGCGCGGGCGAAGGGCATGAAGGTGCGCCCGCCCTCGTAGTCGGGCGGGTTTTCGAGGTAGGGACAGTCCTCCTTGTGTTTACACTGTAACAGCCCGCGGTGGTCTCGGTAGTGCGGGGACAGGCACACCCAGCACCACTCGTGGCCGCAGATGCCTAGACTCCTCGTCAGTCTCCGATGGGAAGGTCCGGCCCGGAGGGACTTACACGTCACATGGTCGCATCCGGTATATTTGTGGATGGCCCTCTCGCACCCGGGACAGGGCCTGGTGGCTTCCTTGATCCATTTCGCAGTGGCCCTGTCGCCCTTCTTCTGCTTGCGGACCCGACGCTCGTACTGCTCGCACGTCTCATGGCTGTGCCAGGGGACGTTGTGACGCAAGCATAGGTGGCGCTTGCACTCGTAACATTGCGCCTTGGAGCAGCCTCGGGGATAGATCTGGCCGGCGCCGCAGCGAGGATTCAGACACCACTTGAACTCTTCGACTGTCCCTACCGCTGCCCTCGTCGCCAAAGTGTCATATCTGTTGCCAAGTCAGCACGGCCCGAGGAATATCAAATGCCAGTTGCGAGATGTCGATGTGGACCGACAGTAATCGGGGGAGGGGCGCGTATGAGATGCGAGCCTTGCTTTACCTTTCAAAAGTGTCGGGAGGAGCAAGATGCCTCACATCCTCGAAGCTGAGCAATTGTGGACACTCGGGGCATCTTAGCCGGTCCCACGCCAGAGTATCTAGGCTAGAGGAGATCCAGTGGCCCACGCACTCCTTGCACATTGTCGCCGGGTGCGTACAAGACTTGGCGATCCGTCGGGGCATCTCGGATACCCTCTTGTCATCGCTGCAGACGGTACAGGTTTCTGTTGCCGGGAGAAGCCAAGCTTCGGCCCGGACGAAGCTGTCTTCGATTTTTCGAGGCACCGCGAACTCGATAGTCTTACCTAACCGGACGCGGACGCGACCCCGCAGGACTTTCCCGTGGCTCAGGAGGCGAATATCGTCGTCTTCTACCTTTACCGGAGACAGGCCGCTGGAGATGCCTCTGAAGATCTTGTCTCTCAACCACTGCCTGAGCGGGCGTATATGACCATAACCATGCCGGTCAACCTCGGGATGATGCCAGATGTACTCCTCGTTGAAACCCCTGAAGATGAAGAAGTCTCCGTAGGATCTTATGTGAATCCTGAGATACCGACATAGCCAGGTGCCGACTCGTCGTGCTTCCCAGTTACTCCCCTGCAAGGCGCCCGGTCTCAGGCCACCCACCGCACATATTTCGATTTGATGAGGATCTTTAACGAGGTGGGCAAGGTCGGGGTTGGACTCTCGAAGGAATCGTACGACGGTCCGACGCATGTCGCCCACAGTGCTGCCTGCCCGGGCTGCGAGCTCGATCTTCTCCTGATAGGACCTGTTGAGGCCTAAGTCGGAGCCGGTCCAGTCGACCCGGAGGGCCCCGTCGTCGCCGGTAGGCACGGCCCGGTACGACAAGGCGGTTAGCTCCTCGGGAAGTTCATCCGTGGCGATCGGCTTCCCGCCCTTGTAGAATTCTATCCGTGCATCGTGGTGTATCTGCTGGCGCCCGTCGGCGTAACGCCTTCTCAGGAAGGCAGCTACCCGGCTCAGTTCGGACGTCGGCTTGATGCTGATCTTGGCCGCGGGTCTTCCGGATATCTCGCCGTCGAGATCTATGAGCTCTACCTCGATCCTGTGATCTCGAGAACCGCCGCCTCGCGATCGAGATCGCGGAGCTTTGCAGTGAACCCGCGACGTCCGGGAGGGATGGCCTGAATGGCGGCCTGGGCGAGCATGCCGGGGCCGTCCGAAGAACATGGTGCTTTGACACGCCGTAAGCGAGACACGTGTTTCTCGATGCAGAGCTCACATCGCGGGGAATTCTCGGCCGGGAGCCCGATGAACTTCAAGAGTCGAAGTCCGAAATGAGACGTGCACCGTGTCGAGATGGGACGACGAGACTCTCGTGGGTTGTTCAAATGACGACGAGGCTCCAGGCGCTCCTGTCGTACGCCTCCGCCATATCTGGCAAGATGCGGGGCGTAGCCGTGGCGGTCCTAGCGGCGGGTTGCTATTCGTCGAGTCCCTTCGGTCGGCGGATCCTACTCCCCCGCATGCGGCGTTCATCTGCCGCTGTGATTTGCTGCTCGCCCCTGACGGAACACAGGGGTGGCTCGGCGCGGTCGCTACGAGGCGGCGCATGGGGTCAGAGAGTGGTAGCACGGACAATTGCTGGGCAGGGAGAAGGCCATCGACGCAGTTACACGGCGAGACGATGACCAAGGTGTATGGATTGAGCGGTCGTGGACGAGGGCACCTGGAAGGCGGCAATGATCCGATACGTACTGTGTATGCTAATGCCGTGATCTTTCGAGCGCCATCCTCTGACTGGCGGCCTACGACGTCCACACGAGCACTGCTGACTCGCGGGGCTCGCCTGCGTCCAGATGTACGATATGATCCCGTGCTGGTTCACGAGCTGCTCCTTACCTACGCTGGGCTACGGTCGCCTATCCGCGACCCTTCCCCGGCCTGCCGACACCCTCCCGCTTGGTGGCTCGGGAACAGACCGCTCAGTCCTGTCCCAGCCACCGCGCGTCGACCTCGCCTGCCACGCCCTCCATTCTCCGGACCCGCAGGCAATACTCGCGACCTCCGCCAGTGCAGTATTGACAACTATCTGGAGGGAGTGACGACTCCGTGAACTCGTCGTCGCACAGCGCCCGGACGCAGGCCCAGTCGTCCGGCGGGTGGTCCCCCCGGCCGTCCTGCAGGAAAGTGCTAACGCCCTGGGCGGCTGCCCCGGGAAATTTGGTTGTCCCGAACACCGCCAGCAGCAGGTTCATCACTTTGTATACGGGACAGTCGGCACTGGACACGGGCCGGAGCTTCCCCAGAACCTCGCCCGTGACCGCCAGTCCGTCCCTCACCTGCGCAGGCTTCCGAGCTCGCCCTGCGACAGCGGGTCCGCGTCGTCGTCCGCGGTCGCCGTCGTGGTAGCTCGGGGGCCCGATGACAGACACTCGGCCACCGCACGGGAGTCTCGCATCCCCGATCCACGTCTCGATCGCTTCGTAGATCTGGCGAACGGGCTCTCGCCGCCGCCGTCCCCGCCGCCGTCCCCGAATTCTTCGCGCTCTCTCTTCGTAGGTAACCCGAACGGGCTGCCGCCGTCTCCGAAGGCTTTGTCATGGGCGCCGGTGTGGGAGTCCTCTGCTGTGGGGGCCTGGACGAGCGTCTGTTGTGAGAACAGGTCGTCCTGGCTGCTGCGGTGATGGCTGGGAGACCCGCCTGCTATTTCTGTGCGGTGTCTGATCGACACTGCCCCTGTTACCGATGGCCTCATGCCATCCTGTGACGACAACCTCATACTGTCCAGCTTGGCTGACAAGCCGTCCATCTTTGTCATCAGTTCCGACCGGGCTTGGGCGCCGTTCTGATCAGCCTCGTCGAGCTTATCTGTCATCGACGACAGACCCTTCTTCAGCTCTTCGGTAAACATGGGGGGCCACTCTTTCAGGTGCCCCTTCACAAAATCCATGTCTAGATATATCGTCTCCAGGTTCCGGAGCAGATCCTCGGCCGGCGTGGCTTCGGCCAACCTTTGGAGCCGCGGAAGCAAATGCTCGAATGCTCCGCGGAGCTCCGCAAGCTTCCGGTTGTCCATCGTGGTAAATTTTGATTTGGAGGCAGGGCGGCCTGCCGATACTATGAGAATCGATCATCTTAAACAATAAATGGGTGTAGTGGCCCAGAAGGTCGAATACGGTATATCCGCAGTATCAAAGCCCGCCCGTCGAATGGCCATATTTTACGTGGGGTTTTCACGCTCTCTCTGTGGGTGTCTTACGTCATGGCCGTCACACGAGCCCCTTTCCAACACGGTGGCTCCTGCCTTTTAACGATCGACACCACGCATCCAAAGCCCCTACGGTTGGACGAGAGCCGGGGGCCCGTCCCGCTAAAGATCGGGGTCCTCGACGTTGTTCTTGTTGTCGACCGCACTGTCGGGCGGCCGTATCAGGAGATTTTAGTTCCCAGCCCGACATGATTACACGGAGCGTTCCTTATATACAGAAAGGCCTCACCGATCAGAGTATATATGTTCCGTGGTTAAACTGCTTTAACGCTGTACGCGTGCAGTAGCACCTACACCTTAGCCTAATATAACGACACAACTGATGTCCCCTATATCTGACGCAAACCGTCTCCGAAGTTTCGAGGCGCCCGTATCGTATAATCTTTATGAAGCTCGTTTCGCGTAGATGGCTCTAAACGTAGCGTTATAAGGCGTGCGGGCAAGTCTCGTATTCGGATGTTAAAGAAAGAAATGAATTACAAAGTGAAAGGTGGAAGAAGCAGCCCAGAAAGCGGTTCATAGGTACAGCTAGTGAACACGCGTAAGGCTACTGTAGTACCTGTGCGCAGCCGCAATATACATTGGGGGACGTAGTCATCCGTCTTGAATCTACGAAACTATAAATCAAAAAGACAAGTTCTCGGGCCTAGTATTATGGGGTATGAGTCTGTGCCCTGCTTAGCGGGGGCGGCCTTTTAATACTTAAAAGCCCCTTTTAATCCTCCCATCATCCTCCTACATGACCCATCGCTTGGCGGCAACTAGCTCGAATGTAAGGCTTATCCTATGTTTATGATTCGCAGCTAGCAGTTGCCGTCTTACCTTAAACGCAATGCCGACGGAATTGCTTGTCCCGCGTTTTGCAGACGTTTACGGAAGGCTACTCGTCATGTTCGGTGTCGGAATTTGCTAATATCTCAAGGCGCTGATAATGCCAATCTCCGCTGTCATCGGACTGAGCTAGGTGATATGCGCGCAAAGCATAGGCGAAACGTAAAACGCGGACGAAGAGTCCGAGATCGAAGGCGTAGAACAAGCGGGCGGGAGATATCGGGGTTTGGGCCACGTTACCGTATGGACTACGGAGTCCGAGAGGGCTTACTCTCTCATTTCAACTTTTTTTCAAAAAAACTACGATACGTACACGCCCTTATCTAGATTAAAAAATCTCTATAAACGAAATTTAATAAAACAAGTAATATAATAACTAAATATTACTTCCTTAATAATTTACATTCGAAATCATTCGATCTCATTCGATTACATTCGTTCTTTCTCAATTAATCTTATGCTGGATAAATTAAACGTACGTACAGCTTTACTATATCGCTTGCAGTTAACAAAGGCCGCTGCCCTATAACGCAACGGTTGCATTCGAAAATCAAATCGAATAATCCTTAATAACTTAACTGCCCTTATTACGATCAAAAACTTCCGACCTTAAACCTCCCCTTACGTCCTACCGAAATCATAAACCTTACCTTATTTAATCGACCTTTCCGTACCTTTCCCACCCCCGCAATTATTGTTCCTACGGCTGTCCAACCTTTCGTTAAAGGCAATACTTTAAATTAATAATAACAATCATCTACCGTAACAAAACGCGCCCGAAAAAAAAACTTTCGGCTCGATATAATCGATAATAATCATAAAAAATCCAAAAAGAACTTTACTATTTCGGTCGGATTACGTTTATATGCTTACGAATAAAAAGAATCTCTTATTAACGGAATAAAAATTACCGATTGGATTAAAATCCAAACATGCAGAAAAATAATACCAATTAATATGTTATTACATGCTGTCTTTTTTACCTATATAGGCATAATCCAACACCTTTTCGAAAAAGTTAATATACCTATAAATCTTCGTATAAAGCCGTAAAAATTTGCTGGACAAATTATTACTAGCAAAAAACAAGAAATCCATAAATTAAGTTTATACCTTAAAAAGCTAATTATAATTAACATAATCAAAAAATAATACCATATTATACATAAAGGCAATACCGGCATTTACCTAAACTTATATACCGGGATAGGACGAAACGTTAACGAATTTATATAAAACAAACGCAATTTAAAAATTAAAAAGTTTACCGACCATACCGATAGCGACAATAATACCGATAATAGCCTACCTATAATACATAAGTTCATTCCCGCCCGGCTTAAAAAAAAAAGCAAACAAATCGTAAAAAAGAAAGTAATAAACAAAAAGCCCAAAATGAAAAATAAAAAAATCAAGGCAAAATAAGTTACAAAGGCCAAAAATAAGCCTTAATCGAATATAAGCAAGTTCGATTAAGCAAAAGCGAACGAAAGTGGACTTATAAGAAAGGCTTTAAAATACGGACAACTTGGTCCACCACTGGAAACCAGATTGGCCGCTATACGGAAACGGTCTTGTTCGCATCTTTTAAAAAAGAATAACATTAATGGAAAAAATCATTTTTAAAATGTTTCATTTAATCATATTTAATCGAATCATATAATACGGGATTCGATTTCGGAAACGGTTTTTATTTAGCTTTTAATTTTACTTAATTTTATTAACCTTAATTATAATTAAACAAAGTTACATATTATCTACCTTATTATTAAAAACCGCTTTTTCCTTTTCCTTAATAATATTATAATAATTACCTAAAATATTATTATAATAATATTAATTCTTTATGGAATTAACAAATTCGGTTAAAAAAGGTTATATATTAACTAAATAATAATCCCGTAACTTATCCCGTAATTTAACATAATAAAAAAGCCATAAATAAATTTCCGTATTTACGGATAAAGTAATAAAGAAACCGCTATATTCCTTAATATACCGGTCGCAAATTTTTAATATTAATAAAAGCAAATAAGTTTCGAAATTAATCGGATCGCATTCCTAAAATTTCGTCCAAAACGTACCAAATATTTTTTAATTAACAAAAATCCGACAATTTATAACTTTTTTAAAATCGGAAAAAATGTACATAATATAAGGTAATCCATATACGACATAATTCCGATTCTTTTATACACGGATAATATAGGTATTCCATATACGAACAAATTAATTAAATTCGTATTTAATAACGGGCATATAAATATAAAATAAAATAATCCGATCGGCTTTATGCTCTTTCCGCCAAATACGTTTATATTTAAATTAGCTAAAAAACGTTTAATATTATTCGATTACGTTAAATCGAATTATTAAAGCTTTTATCGTATATAACTTACCCGTTAAAAAAGCAATTTTCCTTAGCAAAATTAAAACTACCAACTTTTAATTCGTTAATTTTTTATGCTTTTACTATACGACCAGTAATTATTAAAACGAACCCGTTCGTTTTCCGTCGTTTCAAAATATAACGTATTATATTCGTTTAAAAATTAACGACCTTTAGCAATATTTTCGAAGGTATCCGTAAACCGATCGAATTTAGTTATATTAAACTGGGATTATCGGTAAATGCGCGGATAACGCCAACCGGGACTCGAATTTAATAAAAGGTAATAAATAACGGCTATATGTTAAATTTCGTTTCCGCAATCCGAACGGAAAATTAAAGGAATAAATCTAAGTTAATAAATAACGAAAAGATATTAATAAAGTATAAAGCGACCGGTACAAGCGGAAATACCGCAATAAAACCATATAATATACCGCAAATAAATATTAATACCAGCGTAAATTTCGAACCCGTATTTTTATAATTTATAATAACCATTAATAAACCATATATAATTTAATCCCGGATAAATCCATCCACCTTTTTTTCGATAAATCTTCGATCGTTTTTTTTTAACTTTATCGCTATAAAAATATTTAATATAAAGCTTAAATATAAAATCGCGAAAAAAATTAAAAAAAACGTTACTTTAAATAAGTATAAAACGTACGTATACCTATACGGCTAATTATATTTTCGTTTTATTTTTTCTGGTTAAAAAAATTATATACTTTTTATAATTTAAACGCAAAAAAATCGGCATTTTAACGGCGTAAAAGGCCTAGTTTAAAACGGATAAAAATTATTTCCCTTAAAAATATCGTAAAACCGTTACGTCGAAAATGATCAAAAAGTTGAAAATCTAATAAAGCGTATTCGAAAAATAAAAAACGTAAACGTTGCCGATATTCTTCGGTAATATCTAATCGAACTTAATTAAAAGAAATATCTTATTTGCGCAAATATCGGTAAAACGTCGAAGGATTAATAAAAATATCATAACGTTTAAACAAAATCGAAATAAAGAAACTAATAAAAATGCCATCTTTATAACGTTAAATAAGCTACGACCGGTAAGGTTCGAAATTAGCTAACTGTCGTAACATTTTAACGTACGGAACCGAATATGAAAAAAAAAAAGAGAAAAAGTTAAAGCATAAACGGTTAAAGATAAATAAAAATTAACATAAATAAATAAGACCGAATAAAATCGAATAATATAAAGTAAAGAAAATATAAAATAAAATAATTATTATTATTATTATTATTATTATTATTATTATTATTATTATTATTATTATTATTATTATTATTATTATTATTATTATTATTATTATTATTATTATTAT